>JADLZK010010439.1:0-38163 GCA_015847255.1 Hyparrhenia diplandra | reverse complement strand
GCCTATCCATATTTATAAGTATAGCATATGTATGTCATGAGAAAGTTAACAATGTTTCAGGAATTCACCCAGCTTCCCTCAGCAGTCAATTATAGTAGCCAGATTTTTTTTAAAAATGCTCCCATCAACCATTAACAACTCCTAACTCGAAATTCGAACAAATTCATGGAAGTAAAATTTATTTTGCCGATAAGAACCGTGAAGGGGAAAGTGAGACCTGGAGAGAAATTGAGCATCGAGATCCTTGCGGATGTGCAAGTTGGATCTATAGATAGCCTCTGTCCCCCTAGAACTTCTTTCTGTCGGCCCAGAACTTGACCTCCCAGGCTCACTGTTAGGGTTTTGAGGGCACGGGCACAAGGAAACGAAGGAGAGCGACGGGCCCTTACCGATTGGGTGGTGGACTGGACTTTGGAGCTGGCGGCGGCGCGAGGTCGACCTTACACCGGCGTTAAGGCCGAAGCGGAAAGTGTCGTGGGTCTCGCTAATTCTTTCCTTTTTTTGAAATTTGATCTCTCTTCACTGCTACCCCCACACCTAACCCCACACCGAACCAGCTCACTAACCTCTGTAGCCCATTTTCACGTAGTATAGGCCCAAATGAAAAAACAAACTACCGAACCTCCTCCCTAAGCCGCCGCCCCACCTCCGCTTCCTTTTCATTACACCTCCCAGTCTCCCACCTCGGCGGTCGGCCTTCTCTTCAAAGACACGCAGCAGGCAGCACACAGGCTTTCGAGGTAACTTCTGCCGCGCCAAACTCCGCCTCCCCCTACGTCTCTCAAACCATAGCGCGCGCATTTACGTGCACACGCACGAGCACGCGACTCCGCCTCCCTCCGCGCGTGATCTGAGTTGTTGTTGTTTGGCACTCTGCGCAGATGTCGGCGGCGGTGGTCTCGGAGTCTATGCTGCGGAAGCGCAAGCGGGAGGAACAGTGGGCAGCGGACAAGAAGGAGAAGGCGCTCGCAGACAGGTGAAGGCGCTCGAGAGCAGTACACCCAGGAGTACGACGCTTAGGTGAGCACAATTTGTGCACAACCTCTGGATCTCGCAGTTTCAGGCGAATTTATTTTGTTTCATATAGGACTGTGTGCGTCCGTTTAAAATTGGTGTGCAAATAGCAATGTTGGTAAGAGAGTGGATTGCTGCACTATATAAGCAGTTAAAGTAGCGACATCTTACCACCATTGTTGGTCATCTCGTGGAAGAAAGTACTTTGTTTCTGGAAGGCCACTGTCCATGTCGGCAGCATTTCCCCAGATGATTAGAAATGCTATACTTTAATGTCACAATACTGGTTCAGTTTGGATATAGCATAACATTGCTAATTAGTGCTTGTTCTGTAAGAGAATTATGCCTTCTCTGGGCAGAATAGTGTTTCACCAGATGATTAGAAATGCTATAATTGAATAATTGAATGCTGCAATGCAATACTGGCTCGGTTGAGAAATGGGATGACACAGCTAAATAGTACTTGTTCTATGGGAGAATTGTGCCTTCTCTATTAAGGTAGACCTTAAGAGAACTAGTATAATGCCCGTGCTAACGCATCTTCTTATTGTTCTTGGAAATTGTTAGTTTAAATCAGGTTTTGGTACAATATTGGTATCTCCTTATGTATAAGTTACATTGTAGCTAATTTCTTGATCAAGAATTGAATATCTTCGAGGGAGCTTGTCACAGCTTTCTTTGCTCATTTTTCGTCAAGATGTCACCCAGAATTCCCTCCTTAGTGTAGTTGGTTCCCGCACATGACGGATAGCAATATTATATCAAGATTATTGAAACATATGTATACTATACAGACTTACATTATTGATCGATCGTATTTTCTCTCCGTCCCACCACTTCATGAAATTGTACACAAGAAAGCCTCCCAATTTCACGGAACCGGTTAGTTGTTCAAATAAGCAATTTTTTGTGACATGAAACTTATCATATAACTTATTACAAGTGATTACCATTGTTTATTATCTTGAACCTTTGTTACCCATGTTGGGAAATCTCCAACCCAATTCCAAACATTGTTCTTCAAATCAGGATTTGTCGAGCCATGGCGAGAAAAACTTTTTTACGTATATTGTGGAATGTAGCTTTATGTAAATCTTTTGGATCAAACCTCTCGTAGCACCCTGTTAGATCTTGAAGTGGATCTAAAATATGCACGGGTTTTGGTTTGCAAAGTTCAATATAATGAGAGTGTATAGGCCATCTCGATAGTATAGTAGTAGAATCTATAAGCAAAACATAGATCGTGAGTGGTAAATTACTTAAAACAAGACTTTTAAATAATACAAAAAACATAACTTACATTGCTACAATCTTTGATGCTTTATATCGCATACCCGGCCAACACTCAAGTACTTTTTTCAGTTTGTGGTTATATGCTTTGTCAATCCTGGGACAACACCGTGGATCTCGTCCAAAACAAGTTATTTCCCTCGATAATAATTATAGTAGAGATTATTTTATTGTAAGTATTTAATGAGTCATATAATTTTAAAATGATTTGAACATGTCAACTTACAAAGAAACTTGAGGTCCATGAAGTGGTGTATTTTTTTATTCATCCCAAAGGCTCGGCAAATATATATACAAGTATAAATCATCATTTATACCGGATGTAGTCAAAGCAAAAAAGAAGTGCTATTGTTTTCTGATTCGGCCTTCTTTCTTGCCCGATCTTGGCGTTGGTATTCACGTTGTTTCCTCCTCTCCTCCTCCCTTTGTTCTTCGCTCATTTCAGATCGCCGCATCCGTTGCTGCCGGTTCCTTGCTGCAAGTCCGATTGCAAGTTCTGTTAGGCGCTTGGACATGCAAAGGAAATGAATTATACTCCATCATATATTGCTATATACGCAGTTTTAGAACGTACACTGTGAGATTGGTTATATCGCCTAGAGCATTTGGAGTATCTCTCGGCGTCGACATTGTGGTAGGATTGACGTTGGAATGTGATCCTGTGCAAAGCTTTTTCGTAATTATAGGAGATAGAAACAATGAAAGAACTTGCATGTAGAAGCTGGTGCTAGTTCAGGTAAATAGGAACGGAACCTATCTGACTCGGTCACCCCAAGACCACCCAAGGCGAAGTTGTATTGAAATCAATCTAGAAAACCTGTACATATTTGAGATGAGCATCGACTGTACAAATAAATGATGCGTAGCAATCAGTCAAGGTAATCTAGCATTGATCGTTTACCAGAAAACCCGATCTGCGGTGCTGAGATGATGGGCATCGTCGTTGCCAGGGATGAGCAGCGCCGATCAGTGCCAGCGGTGGTCTGCATGGTAGATTTCAAAAAAAAATTAAAAAGAAAAACTTACTGTAAAGATTGAATTCAGAACATCTTAGAGTTGCGTATTTACTCTTTAGGGTAAATGTATATCATATGTGTATTCAGAACTCTTGTTTTAGAAACACATGACAATGATTTTGGATGTTTGGCCCACAAGAGACTTGAATTCCTAACCTAACACAGTTTAAACGCGCCATGAATTCCACCATAGTCACGCACCCTGGAGGCCGATACGACACCCAAGGGAAATCGTTGTATGCTGCAGCAATTGTGGTGCTAATAAGGACGTCCGTGGTCAGGTTTGGCCGTTTGGCTTGGCGAATGGCGGAGTCTGGCCGGCGGTGTCGTCATCTTTACTATAATGCGTACCTGCTGCAGCGTCTGGCCGCCGGAGTTGTCGTGGTCGTCGTCCTGGAAACCCCAGGTCGTCGGGGCGCGGGAACAACGCCGACCTGCTGGAGGAGGTGGCGCGGGCGCGCGCGGCGGCGTCCGAGGTGCGGCTGCCGTGCCCACGCTGCCTGAGCCGGGACACCAAGTTCTGCTACTTCAACAACTACAACGTCAACCAGCCGCGCCACTTCTGCCGGGCCTGCCACCGCTACTGGACGTCCGGCGGCGCGATCCGCAACGTGCCGATCGGCTCCGGACGCCGCAAGAACCGCCCGGTGCTGCTCCCACCGGCGCCGCCGCCGTCGTCGAGCGTAACGTCGTCGGACTCCTCGCCGTCGTGCTCCCGGCGAGGACGGTTTCAGATCGCGGCCGTCGTTCTCGTGGCGAGTCGCGGGCAGTCCGCCGTCGATCTAGTGGCCTGCCCCAGGCAGTCCGCCGATGATCTCGTACGGTTTCCCGTCCGCGTACGTCGTGGAGAATAGATGAGGGAGCCAGTTTGAAAAAAAAAAGATAGATGAGGAGCCGCGTATTTTGTTTCCCCGGGGTTCGAACCCTGTTCGCTGGTGCCGCGATGCCGCAATGTCGCGCGCGGTAGTGAGATGTCCGACCTTGCATCAAACTTTCGATCCCAGCCCCGCAATCATTTGACGCTCTTTTCGTTTACTATCGATTTCGTGGCCTCCAACTGTGCCATTATAGTATAGATAGATAGATGCGTTGTGATAGGAGTACCTGCATTTCTTGCAAGAGAAGGAGCTTGTGCACCTTAAGTGTGAGGCCAAGGTGATGGGTGGGTTCTATGTGAGCCCAGAGGCCTGTTTGTGGTCCGCATCCGTGGGTATGGCTCTGTCTCATTGGTTGCTGATTCTGTTGCTATACTCAAGTGTTGATTGTTGTCGGCAACCCATTAACATGCTCCGCAGGGTGGTTACATTAGTCTATCAAATCTTTTCACAAAATATGGTTTCTAGCAGAATGCAGACTTGGAGCAGCTCCAAGTGAAGCATCAGCTGATCAGCCGCTATGATCTTGAATATCAGGGAAGCTCGTTGAGTTGCAATAAAATTCAGAGCATTTCACAAATACATATGCTGTAGTATTGTACATTTGTACTACTGTGGCTGTCATTTGTAAATTATAACCACACATTGCTTGCTACAGTACTTGCTAGTTCTCCGGATACAGCTGTTGGTATGGCTCCTAGTTTCTGCATTCTGGTCCTGGATAACCTAGCAAGGAATGATTGAATGAGGAAAGGGCTTGATTACACACTTTTTGTCACGTCACACGTGACGTCACCTTAGGTCTCGGCTCTTGCACTCAGCCGAGACCGTGGATGTCTTTGTCACGTCACACGTGACGTCACCTTAGGTCTCGGCTCTTGCACTCAGCCGTGGGCTCATTCTTCTCATTTTTTTTTCTACAGAGCTTTGGCCTGTCGCTGTTTGCTTAAGGATTCAGGCCTCGTTTAGATGGCAAATTTTTTACCAAAAATTTGCTACTTTTTCAACTCTCTCTCCATCACATCACATTAAATACACCAAAAGACATATGTTCGGGCAAAGAAATGTAGGTAAAAAAAGAACTAATTATACAGTTCTGTTGTACATCACGAGACGAATCTTTTGAGCCTCGTTACGCCATGATAGGATAATATTTACCACAAACAAACGAAACGTGCTACAGGAGTGCTACAGGAGTTGGAACAGTTACTTTTGCAAATTTTTTTGCCATCTAAACGTGGCCTCAGTCTCTCCTTTTTTAGAGTCACGGTCGTCAATGGTTTGCCTCTACGCAACTGGCGTTCAACGAGAAAATCGATCGATTAGAAGCCGGTGATCCGTCAGCAAAAAATAGTACTTAGGAAACGAGTTTTGCGTGGTGGTTAGTGGTAGGAGCAGAATACAGATCATGAAGTGGTTAGTGGTAGGAGCAGAATACAGATCATGAAGGGGTATACCACCTGCGGCAGATGTTTCAACTAGACGATACAGAACACTGGCCACCGAAGTACACATCATAGTACAGGCCTCGTTTAGATGGCTAAATTTTAACCTAAAAGTTGCAACTTTTTCAACTCTCTCTCATCACATCACATTAAATACATCAAAAGACATATGTTCGGAGCAGTAAATATAGGTAAAAAAAATAACTAATTACAGTTCTGTTGTACATCACGAGACGAATCTTTTGAGCCTAATTACCCCATGGTTGGATAATATTTACCACAAACAAACGAAAGTCTTCAGAAGTTTCAACCGTTACTTTTGCTAAAATTTAGTCATCTAAACGTGGCCTATATATATGGTTTTTTTAACGAAGTCCAAGCCAATAATGCAGCTAGCTGAACCCACATGCCTGTCAGAATCAGAAGATTAAAGTGCACACAAGCTCGCGGTAACCTACTACTACGTATAGTAATCTACTGATGTCGACACTCGACACTCAACGATACGTCGATACCAAATTTGCGCAGCAAAGTCAAAAGCTACATGGATATGCAGACAGCACCAGATTACAACTGATGAACTATTTTGGTTTGATCATATCTTTGGTATGGCACGTCGACATCTGAAATTCAGAATGTTTACTCTTATTGCAAGTTTGCAACGCGAGTCCACTGGAAGACATGGATAGATAGACACCGGGAGTAACAGTTACATTTGCATCTTTTGTACTCCTACATCCATAACGCCACCAAAGCAAATCGTTTTCTACTGCGTAAGCTGATCGATTAACCGCAACCATAGCAAAGTACTACACGCCAGCCGGAGCCTTCACAAATAACAAGCTTTCAGAGCTTTCACCTTCACAAATCACGCAGTGAACAACAAGCTCACCACTGATATTTTTAAGGCAAATTTTGCTCTAGGACATTGCTCAAAGGTGGCCTTTGCCAAAGGCCACTAAAAAAGGCTGGCTTTGCCTAAACACACTCTTGGATATTGGTTATTTGCCGTTAGACACTAATGTATTATTATACTATATTTTAATTGGACTCCACGGGAAATGATTTTAATTGGACTCCGGGGAAATGACGACCCTGCCTCTAGTCAATCGAAGTCTTGCTGGTTGGATGGAATCGATGGGAACAGAACTCGTCCCCGACAGCTCGCAGCAGCGCCACAGCAACCTCCCGGCAGCGGTCCCCGGCGCGGTGAGAGGCGGCGCGCAAGACGGCGCCGGCCCCGAGGCCCCCAGCGGCGGCGGGAGCGGCTACAGCACCCGGCAGCGGCGAGGGCGCGGCCCCAAGCGGCCGAAGATCCTGCGGCCCCAGCGGTGGCGGCTTTCGAGGTGAGGTCTTTCTATGCATGGACATAATGTTCTTGAGAAGCAAAATTGCCAGGAAGCTTGAAGGCAAGATACTTCCTATATGCTTGTTTTCTCTATTCATTTGACTGAATTTGTATCCATTTATAGCTGTAAGAGGTTGCTGGAACTTGAATGAAATATAGAGCCTGTTGCATGTCTAGCTCTATCTCCATCTCCCGTTGCTGTCAATGAGAAGGGGAAGGCAAAAAAGTTGAAGGTTGTGAGGTCCAAGAAGACAGTCTGTAATTAGGATCTAGCCTTGCACTACTAGATAACCAAATGTGGGTGAACCTGTTATTTTGTGTGCTTGGAATGTCATGGGTTCAAGTACTGTCCTGAAATATGGCTGAAATATTGTTTGAATGTTGCTGAAATTATCATGTTATTTTATTGCTAAAATGTTGGTTTGAAGGGCAGGGATATTCTTGTCCAGAAATTTATGTTTTCTTGCCTCTTTGAGTTGGAAATAGTATAATAATAATAATAATAATGTTTATAGTGTCTAGGAGCAAATTGTCACAATCCGAGTGTGTTATGGCAAAGCCAATCTTTTTAGTGGCCAGTAGCAAAAGCCACCTTTGAGCGGTGTCCTAGAGCAAATTTTGCCATATTCGAGCAATCCCTTGCATTCACGTTTCTCTCAATATTTACAGAATTTCATTTTGCATCAATCAAACAAATACGTAACAAGCAACACAACTAAAAAATTTACAAAACCTGACTACAATCACAAGAATTTGAAACAAGTGTTGAGTGAACCATGAGGAAAAAAAAAACTCAAAAAAGCATACACTGTACACATTGTCCTACCGCCTAGCGTCTACGCGAACCTTGTGGACCCGAACCTTCGGATGGCGCCGTCGCCGGCGGCGGCGCGGATCGGCAGGTGGACGCGAAAGGAGGCGCTGGCCCCAGCGTCCCTCCGCACTAGGCGCCTTTCCTCCACCGTCCTCCGCAGCACCACATCATCCGCGCGCTGCCGGAGCTTCCTGGCCGCGCACACGACCCCTCGTGCAGGCCCGCCCACTTGCACTCCGGGGCCAGGGCCGACGCGGCGCCCTCTTCAACGCGCCGTAGCACGCACACCAGCTCCACGGCGTCGGCCAGGGAGAGCGTGTCGAGGCGCTCGCCCATCTCCTGGACCCGCGCGGCGATGTTCCGCTCCGCCGCGACTCGGTCCTCGTCGGCGAGCCGGACGGCTTCCCAGATGAGCGCGTTGGGCTTCTGTGGGCCCGCCGAGGACGGAGGCGGTGGGGCCTGGCGGACGGCGTCCGCGACGGACACGAAGGCGGCGAGCTCGGCGATGAGGTGCGGGTTGGGGAGCGCGGTGAGGTACTCGGCGTCGGCGGCGGAGGCGTCCGGGAGCAGGAGGAGGAGCTCGAGGAGCCGCGCGGAGAACCGGACCCACGACGCGGTGGCGAAGGAGGAGCGGCCGAGCGGGAACGAGGACAGCGCCAGCGGGTTGCGCCCGGAGGCAGGGTGCCGGACGAGCGCGACGAGGAGCTGGTCGCGGAGGATGAAGGCGCCCCGCGCGAGGAGGACCCTCAGCGCGACGAGGCACTTGAGAGCCACGGCGGCGTCGACCTGCCCGGACGCCGCGGCGTGCAGGCGGTCGACGAGCGCCGCGGCGAGCGACGCGGCGGAGAGGCGCGATCCCCGGCCGAAGGCGAGGAGTGCGTCCATGTGGTGCGCGGACGGCGGGGCCGTGGAAGGGTGGTGCGCCGTGGCGCGCGCCACTGCGTGGTGCGCGTCGGCTGCAGAGCCCGGGGACGCGGGGCCCGGGGAGAGGAAGGTGGATGCCAGCCGCCGGAGCTTGAGGCCACCCATGGCGGACGCCGATCGAGGAGACGGGGAAGGAGGGTGTGAGAGGTTGGGAATTTGAAGGCAGCTTGCCTTGCCTGGCTCTGGCTTTCTTTCTCGCCGGGAAGCGAGGGCCGAGCGACTCCGGGATGATCTCGGTCGTCGGATTGGTTTGACGGGATCAACCTGGTCCTTCAGATCGCACAAAAGATTCTATCGCATGCTTCCTTTATCCGACACGAAGAAAAGTCAACCTGTCCGCGTCCGCATCGAGTGAAGTTTGGTTGTCCCTTCCTGCACGCACGAGTAGGAGGAGAGAGGTCAGCAGCAGAAAACGTTGCTGTGTTTGCTGTATATATACTCGTGCATTCATACTCCACATCATCAACGACTCACTCTCCAAGAGCTCAATCAATCCCATTATATTATAATCAAATATTATATACTAAAAGGTACCACTAACAATTACTATAATAATATATAAATATTACTAGATGAATCATAAAGTATATAATATAATTATTTAAACCACCCAAGCACAAAACATTATGCATCTATTCAGTGAACATCACGTAAAACATAGTAGAATATCGTTTCTATACTACGAGAATATTACATCTTGTGTTTTTTGTGTTTGTACTCATATAGGTTGCTATTGTCTATTGTCCTTCCATTAGTAAAAATTGTCTATTTGCCATTTGTGATTGTGCTTATATATATAAATTATCATATTTGTTCTTCTATAGTAAAAAAATAACTTGTTGATTTTTATTTGTACTTGTTGTTCTGCATTGTTTTCTTTGATGTTCTCCCAATATATACGTGATGTTCTAAACACATTATCTAGAAAAATCTATATTCTCTATATTCTCATATGACTGGGATATATCAAATCTCTTATTTAAAATGTATGTATTGATACTATCTTCTATAAACCTAGTGAAATTTAATATTATTTGGTTTTTGGACGAGATTCATAATAAGAAAGGAAGGGGTACCTTCAATAAAAATACAAATTATTATAAAAAATACAAATCATAAAACACCTCGTGTACCCATGGAATGTTACTATTTTTTATAGGAAATCATAAAACACCTGAGTGTACCATCGAACGTTACTATTTTTTTATATAGAATTGAATGGAAACAATAGTTTCCTTTAGATTTCCTATGACCATTTTCTACCACCCAAATGTTTCTATAAAAACTTAAGGTATAGGAATTTGAATCCTATGTTTTCCTTTGTGTTTCCTCCATTCTAGATGCCTCCAAGTGGTGTTGGAGTATCCATCGACCCCTGATGCCATATCGAAGCATTATGGGCCTAGCTCAAGGCACGCCATTAATTACGACACAAGTGGATCTTCGATTGCGGTTAAGGAATAGTCTCGAGTCTAACTAGAACTACTCGACACACGACGTAAGGTTCATGTAAACATAGCCGACGAATGGTGTGCTACATTGTGCCCTTCACAATGTATATGCCAAGCCAATTATGAATCCATTTGTGGACCACTAGGTCGAACCCTAGCTGTTATTAGGTATAGTTTAGGTATAGCTCTCATGTCTCCGGGTCATGGTGGGAGGCCAAATGATGCTATGGGCTTGTGTGACATTTGTAAGATGAAGCGGCACCACGGGATATGGGATTCACTCCATGGGACGAGGGATGCCACTACACGAGTCAATCCACGGGTCGAGGGAGACCTAGGGTTTTCGAGTGTAGTTGTAGATCACTAAGTGGCACCGTGGGTTGTAGGGCTCCGAGTCACACCATTGCCATGGATGTGGGGTGTCGCGCGAAGTCAATATGCCGTCATGGGATGTCAAGTGACGCCACGGGTCGAGGAGGCTTGCATGATATTGATTATCGCCAAGGGACGTTGCATGCCAAGGTGCCATTTCTTTTCATTTGGGGCGCTTGTATTTTTCAAATGTAAATATGTTGGTTGCCCTCTTAGCTCAAATGTTATCTTTTTCTTACTTTTTAAACTTTCAAAGTAAACTTTATTTTTATTGTATTTGACATCATAGAACAATGTGAATTGTAGTGTTGAATCTTCGTTTATTCCTCAAAGATGATTTACTCCTTTAGTCAATGCAAAGATGCTATTTTCTATACTTATTTTTTTAAAATTAGCATATAAAACCATTTTTCTACTAGATTTAGCATAAGAATGTAATAACGAATCTTTTTAAAGATAACTTAAAACTTTTTAAATGCATGCGGGTGCAACAATCATAAACATGTCAGGCGTGTTTTTTTGTCTTAATTAATTTTTATTTAACAGCAATGACATGTAAGTCCGTGTAAGTACACAAACTTATACTAAGGTATCTTTGACTTAATTCTTGCATAATGGTAGCTGTGGTAGTAATTTATCCACACGTAGAGAGATGCTTTATGTTTTTTATCATTAATTGTAGGCTTTGAGAACGAATTAATGTGAATGTCAGATACTAAAATAGTAGTAATAGATGATTGGTGACGCAAAACCAGAAAAAAATAAGGTCACCGAGGTAGCATCACATCTTTTTTTTTTTTTCCCTGACAAGGCTGGTGTTTCTGGAAGACAGGATGGAACCCTAAAACATCTCAATTTTCTTTTAAAAAGCTTTGGCGTAATTTGTTGCGTAGGAACAACCCCTAATAACATAATTTAAAAATGCACTTTAAGGCTTACGCTAGTCCACAAAGATTGTGATATTGCAACTTGCACATCGGCAGGTGACCGGTATCAGTGTGACACGTACGTTTCTCGGCTAGAGACTCCTAGATAAAAAAAAAAAGTGGTGACGTGGGTCGGAAGCTGAGCATTCGCACGAGATGACACACCGAGGCAGTTGGGTGGGCATCGATGTCAAACGAATCAATATGCCGCACTGCTCTATGAAATTACTGAGATATTAACCAACACAAGGTTTACCGGGTCTCCGGACTTAACAGAGCCGTACCGGGCTACCACTTCGGCATGCTTTTTTCTTTTTATGCACTCGTATTCATCTCAATTCATATGGGTCGGAGTGGATTAGGGTGAAAAATAGTTTAAATCTCACCTCAACCCACTCAAACACATGTATATTTGAGTTGAATACGGGTTCATTCTAATAAGCCTGTGGTATTTGGAGTAGACGAGAAACATTTTCGGATAATCATCATGGTTGAGACAGAGCCTGTTCGGCTGGCTATCCTACGCGGCTGATCTTTGTGAGAGAAAATACTTTGGCTGCCTGCTGGCTACGATCTTTGTGAGAGAAAATACTGCTGACTGGCTGGCTGATAAGCCAAGCGATCAGGACCTGTTGAGCAAATTAAATGTGTAGGAGAGAGAAGGGAATAACTCTGCTCGTCAGTTATCATTCGTAGACATCTACGTGCCTCGTCAGTCTACCACCAGGCGCTAACACATCACATCACTTCATTTCAGCTTTACTAACTGTAGTTTTCACCTCGCGGTTGTTGGAACATCGAAGCTTATCTATAGGCACTAACATTCCACAGTAGTCCGATAAAAGATATAGAACGACTTGAGTGAAATTTCTTTTGAGGGATACTCAGTGGATTTTCTTGTCTGCTTTGGTGCTAATTTGCATAATAGTATTTGAAACTTTCATTATTTCAGTCAAGAGAAATCAAATCCACTACGTCCGTGTTGGATTTGAAATTCTGAATATGTATATAGCGGCCGATCATAATGCTCATCTGATTTTATTTTATTTTTTCAGAAAAAAATAATACTCATATGATGGTGGTGGGCTCAGGGAACCAGTTGGCAGTTGGGCTTGGGCTACCTTTGGGCTGGTGATTTAGCTTCAGCCTAATTCTGGACAGAAAAAAAGAGAGAGTCTAGTTTACCTTTAGACCATAGATTGTAATCTGAATTTTCTCCTTGAACGTTATTTAAAAGCATAGATCCCATTCTCTAAACTTTCAAAATTGTTCAAACTGGATCCCTATCTTGATTACTGATTAGAGGTGGTTTTTTGTCCCTTTTATATTTTAAAAAATCGAATAAATATTACCTCCACTAAAAATACGATAGATGTCAACCAATCAAGCGTTGTCCTTATGTCTTCAGTCTCCTGCTCCCCCATCGCTCATCTTTTCCGTCCGCCGATGCTCGTGTGTTAGCAGAGACGTGGGGAAGAAGAAGAACCGAAGCTAGGAGAAGAAGAGAAGAGGAAAAGTACAGGACGACGAATCTTAATTGAATTCAAATGTGTGATACATCAGGCATAGCCTGCTCTCATCTCCTCCCCTTGCTTAAGTACTTGCTCGATGAGCACACGAATCTGAGATAAGCTATCGACCCGGCTTGGGCCAACAATCTTAGCATTGGGCTTCTTGGCACGGGCCGGCCTTCCTTGGGTAGTCCCTGCTCCTCCCGTTGCCGTATCTGGTACAGTAGTAGGCCTGGTCTTAACAATCGCCCTCCCTTGAGAGCCGGCATGCCCCCATGCCGGTGCATGAGGAAACCGATGACGAACCTCGGCGGCATTCTCCCGTAGCAAGATCGGGGAGACATATGAGACCATTCCACCAAAACCTGCTCAACGTAATGCTCACCAGGGGCTCATACGGGTGTCCGTATCACGACGGGGAACCCGAAGATCCGAGAACGATGTTGGCAAGGATGAAGAGACCAATTGAGCCATGAGAAGACTTAAGCCGTGAGGCGTGAAACACATCATGGATTGCTGCGGCAGCAGCGGTAATTGGAGACGATAGGCAACTTGACCAACACGCCCAAAGACACGGAACGGGCCAAAGAATTTGAAGCACAACTTGTTGTTAGAACGGCGATGCAGAGAGGACTGAACGTATGGCTACAGCTTTAGAAAGACCCAATCATTCACTTGGAATTCCCGTTCAGAACGTGTCTTGTCGGCTTGACGTTTCATTCGTTGTTGGGCTCGGATAAGGTCTTTGTCGACAAGGTCTTGCATCGCTCGATCAGCTAACCACTTCTCAACATCAGAAACTGGTGGCTCGACTGAAGCCATAGAAAGGCCCAACTGTTTAGGTTCTCGGCCATACATAACATTGAAAGGAGTCCTACCCAAAGTGATGAATGGAACCGGTGTTATACCGCATTCGGCCGAGACAACCAAGAACTCCATTTAGAAGGGCAAGAATGTGCGAAGCACCGAGATAGGTCTCCAAACATTGATTCAAGCGTTAAATCACCATCGACCGTGGATGGTAAGCGATGATCGACCTTAGTTCAACCCCCGCATATTTGAACAATGACCGCCGAAATGACCGGTGAAGATCTTATCTTGATCGACACAATGGCTGTGGGGAAACCATGTAGCTTGTAAACCTGAATCCGAAAATAACTTGGCAACAGTCTCCGGAATTGAA
Source organism: Hyparrhenia diplandra (assembly GCA_015847255.1). Classification (NCBI taxonomy): domain Eukaryota; kingdom Viridiplantae; phylum Streptophyta; class Magnoliopsida; order Poales; family Poaceae; genus Hyparrhenia; species Hyparrhenia diplandra. The sequence continues at coordinate 23,994 of JADLZK010010439.1, read as the reverse complement.
GGGGTGCTTCGAGGCGAGAAATGCCCATACTTTGAGAACTTATCAATAATCACTAGAATAGCATTGAAGGAGCCTGACATGGGAAGTCCCTCAACAAAATCCATACTGATTACTGACCAACAAGAATCTGGAACAGGTAGAGGTTGTAGCAGACCAGGATATTTTGCTCTGTCAGGTTTAGCCTGTTGACAAACTGAGCAAGACTGAACCCATTCCAGAATATCAGATTTCATTTTAGGCCAGGAGAATAACTTCTTAATTCTGTAATAAGTGGCAGGTGCACCAGAATGACCCCCAAGGGCACTAGAATGCAAAGCAGCAAAGATTTGCTGATGAAGGGACTTTGAATTACCTAGCCAGATCCTTCCTTTGAACTTGATTACACCATCAGACAATGTATAATGTGGGTCAGAAGAGCCACTGACAGCCAGTTTGGCTAAAAGTGAAGAGGCTTCAGGATCAGACTAGTAGGACTTAGATATGTCAGTAAGCCAATCAGGAGTAACCATAGAAACTGCCAACAATGTTTCAGCTTCAGGTTTCCTAGATAATGCATCAGCTGCACCATTGTCTGAGCCTTTCTTGTAAACTATCTTGTAGTTAAGGCCCAAGAGCTTGGTAAATACCTTCTGTTGCCAATGTGTATGGAGCCTCTGCTCATTTAAGTGAATCAAACTCTTCTGGTCAGTATGGATGATGAGCTGTCCTTGTAAGAAGTAGGGTCTCCACTGTTCAACAGCAACCAATATTGCCAGGTACTCTTTTTCATAAGTAGAGAGCCCTTGATTCTTGACTCCTAGTGCCTTGCTAATATAAGCTAGTGGATGCCCATTTTGTAACAGCACAGCTCCAATGCCCACTGCTGAAGCATCAGTTTCAATGTGAAAGGGCAAAGAGAAGTCAGGAAGTGCTAGGCATGGTGCTGTTGATAAGGCATGCTTGAGCTGCAGAAAGGCCTGAGAGTGAATATCGGTCCAAATAAAAGGAACATCCTTGCAGAGGAGTTTGGTGGGGGCTTTGCAATTACTCTAAAATGCCTGACAAACTTCCTGTAATACCCAGCTAGGCCCAAAAATCCCCTGACTTCTTTGACAGTTTTTGGTTGGGGCCAATTTTGAACATCCTGTATTTTCTTAGGGTCAGTTGATACCCCTTGGCACTGATCACATGGCCTAGATAGGAAATAGTCTGGCGGGCAAATTTAATTTCAGGTACCAATCGGTCTTCTTTGCACCCCACGTAAAAAAACTTCTTTGAAGATGAACTAAGTGCTCTTCATAAGTCTTGCTGTAAACCAAAATATCATCAAAGAAAACAATCACAAACTTCCTCAGTCCGGAGCCAGTGTACAGTTCATAGCACCTTGAAATGTACCAGGAGCTCCTGTTAATCCAAAGGCCATGACATTGAACTCATAATGTCCTAAGTGGGTCTGGAAGGCAGTCTTATGTTCTTCACCAGGAGCCATGAGAATCTGATGGAATCCAGCTCGAAGGTCCAAGGTTGAAAACCATCTGGCATGAGCCAATTCATCCATCAATTGGTCAAAAATAGGCACTGGGAACTTGGACTTGAGAGTAATTGAGTTGAGCTGGCGATAATCAACACAGAATCTATAACCCCCATCCTTCTTTGGCACTAATAAGACTGGAGAAGAGAAATCACTGGCAGAAGGCTTGATAATGCCCTGTTTCAGCATATCTTCTACTTGTTTCTCTAACTCATCCTTTAACTTGGGAGGATACACAGTAGGGCCCGATTGCCACGGGTTTGGATGCAGTAACGATGGGATAGAGTGGTTGCAAGCTCTTGGTGGTGGTAGACCGGATGGTGAAGCAAATAAAGACTAAAATTGTTTGAATCAATTCTTTGCAATTCAACAGGTAATGCTTGTAGGCTGTTCGGTCATGAGATCAACATCGATAGTCGCTGCGCCTCGGATGTGACAAAACATATTTGCAACAAATAAGAATCATACTTGCCTGAAATAGATGCCCTTGGTGACAGATTGCTCTTTGTACTTTGGAATTTGAGCCACTTATGCTTCCAATGGATTAACATTGGGTTGTACTTTATTCAAGCCAATCAATGCCAAGGATAACATCAAAATGTACTAGTGGAAGCAATTTCAAATCAGCGAAGAAAAGAATGCTCGGCAATTGACCATGTAGCTTGTGACAAGATACCACCAGCACGTAAGATACCTCCACCCGGCAATACTAATCGTACTAGACTGCTCAAGAATGGTCTGAGAGCTCAACTGCCTCACTAAACTGGTACTAACAAATGAGGATGTACTACAAGAGTCAATGAGAATAGTGATTGGCAAACCTTGCATGGTACCAACAAACTGAATGGTACGGGGAGCAGGAGCACCAGAGACAGCAGCCTTGGAGATAGCCAGACATAAGTTTTCATCAGCTGGTTCTTCTTGTACTGGGATATACTCTTCATCAGGAGCATGACAATCCCACAGATCTTGCACAGCATGAAGAACTTCTGGTGGACATCGATGATCTCGACTCCATTTAGCACCACACTTGTAGCAGAGACCCATGGTACGACGATACTGCTTCAATGCAGACATCTTAGCATCAGCATCAGGTTGTAGAGCAGGAGCCTTGATTGGAGGGGCTTGGAACTGCTTCTATGGCAATGGAGGAGCCACCTTGTGGTACTGCTTGTACTGTGCTGATGGCACATGCTTGGAGGTCGCCTTGTCATCACCGGCCTCTTCCTGAAGCAAAGCAAGAGTAGCGGCAGTATCTAGAGTTTTGGGGCGCTGAACAAGTAATATTGCACGGATTGTAGGTTTCAGGCCATCAATGAAACGAGTCACAAAATAGATGGGATCGACTGCCACCGCATAGGATGTGAGTTGGTCAACCAGGGTAGTGAATTTAGTGACATATTCTGCCACTGTGTTGGTTTGCTGAATGTGGTAGAGTTTGCGAAGGAGCAATTCGTGCTGATCCCGGTCAAATCGCTCACCGATCAGATCACAGAAGTGCTCCCAGGACAGAGTATCAACATAGGACTCAATAGACTGAAACCAACAAGCAGCAGCACCCTCAAAATGCATCTCAGCCACAAAGATCCACATATCACGCACAGTGCCATACATACGGAAATACTTCTCACTCCTCTGACGCCAACGGCGAGGGTTGGTACGGTCAAACACAGGAAACGGGACCTTGGGTAATCGTCCTGAGCGATTTGGTGGTGGGTATTGGATAGGTGGTGGTTGGCGGCTGAAAAACGCTTGGGGATTTGGCTGTGGTGGCGGTGGCGGCGGGGGAAATCGAGGTGGTAAGGGTGGCGGTGGTGGTGGTGGTGGTGGTGGTGGTGAAGATCTCTAGTTTGGTTTTGGCTAATTAGTGACACCTAAGGACTAATCTCTCGATGCTAAGTGTTTGATTAGATTGGAGATTGGTCGTGCCGGAGTTGGTGCATTGTGATCATGGATGAAGGGTCAAGGGGATCCAAAAGTTGATCAAGCATGCAACTCGGTGGAGTTTCGAGATCAAAGGTCCCAAGGCAAAGGTATAACCATAGGGCTTTTGATTTCACACCCAAGACACCATAGAGGGTGTGGGTGGTTATAGGATCGATAAGCCATACTATAAAGAGGGGAAAACTTTTCGTACATATCGATCCTCACGTGCCTTTAGGTTCAAGTCTCATATGCATGCATTCTAACCTAAAGTGCTAACTCCGTCCTTGTCGAAAATGGTTTTTTAAATGCTAACACATAGTGTCGAGGTGTTCTTCGACGTGTCGCAACAAGGAACAAGTGACGGAAGTCGGTTTGGAGCAAAGGCGAAGGAACGGCGACAAAACGACGAGTTTTCGCGAGCTCTGGCGTGACCGGACGCATCGGCCGGAAGTCGGTCGGAAGTGACCGGACGGTCCGGTCGATCGCCTCACGTAGAGCTCGCAAATGGCTCGGGCGTCGACGGGTGACCGGGCGCCGGCCGGATGCGTCCGATCGCGACCGGAAGCTTGACCGGGACTCGCGGCCGAAGCTCTCGGGACAGGGTCACCGGCCGGTTTGGGCTTGTCGGTTGTGACCGGACCCACCGACCGGACTTCGGCGGTGAGTCCGGTCGGGCCGCGAAAGTGTGTTTTCCACCCTTTCCACCACATTTTGTGGTGTGGCCTATATATACCACCTTGGCTGCCACTTGCTCTCTCTCTCTTGATCATTTTGAATCACTCCTAACACTTTTAAGCAAGCAAGCAAGCCTCCCTCCTCTCTCACTCTTGATTTGAGCTTCATTCTTGAGAGAAGAGTGATCCAAGTGCATTGCATCGAGTTCTTGCATCTAGAGGCACTTGGGGATCGTGTTGTGACGGTGGATTTCTGTTACTCTTGGAGGCACCGCTCCTAGCCGGCTTGGTGAAGTGGTGGAGGCGTTGGCAAGAAGAGGTGATTGTTTCTTGGCCACCTCCGGTTGATTTGTGAGAGGATTACGCACTCCTCGTCGGGAAGACAAAGTGCAAGGAATACATTGCTCGTGCTTTGGGTACCACACTTGTTGAGTGGTGTGTTGAGGCTAGCAAGGGCACCGCCTAGCTCAAACACCATCCTTATGTTGGTCGGCACAACCGGAGAGTAGTTGTCGGTGTACAAGCGAACTCCGGTGAACAAATCGACTTGTTCATTGTCTTGGTGATTGGTTCTTCATCTCATTGTGTTGATTTGTTCATCTTCATCCCGGTGATTGGTTCATAGCCTCTACAAGTCGGTATAACAAGTCTCTCACTCGTGCATTACTTTGCTAGATTACTTTGAGTAGAGAGCTAGCACTTGCTTGTGTAGGTTGTTCTTGCTAGCATAAGGACCATACAAGGATTGTTCACTAGTTAGAGTAGTGACATACCTCTTGTGTGACATAGAGATCATAGAATTTATTTAGAATTGTCACTAGAGGCTTGCAAGACAATAGAGCTAGCGCAAACCGCTTCTGCCGTGTTTTATATACTAATCGGTTTGTTTAGTTGAGCTTGTAGAAAAATTTTATAGGCTATTCACCCCCCCTCTAGCCATCTAGGACCTTACAAGTGGTATCGGAGCCATGGTCACCATTTTTGAAGGCTTAACAACCTTGGTGTGATAGTATGGCTAATGTCGTGTTCAACCATGTTGGGGGAAAGCCTCCTTTCTTTGATGGGGTCAAGAATTTTGATTATTGGAAGAGATGCATGAGGATGTACTTGGGATCAATCAATGACCAAGTATGGGAAGTGACCGAGAAGGATTATGTCATCCTTGATCCTACCAACCTCACTCCCACCGATAAGTCAAACAAGCAATGCAACACCATGGCATTGAACACATTGTACAATGGCATGGATGTCAAGGTGTTTGAGGGCATCAAGGACCTTGAGAAGGCAAGTGAAGTGTGGGAGAAGCTATGTGAGACCTATGAGGGCACTAAGGTGGTGAAAAGTGCCAAATTATATGTTCTCAAGAGTGAGTTTGAGAACTTCAAGATGAAGAAGGATGAGACCATTCCGGAGACATTTCATAGGCTCCAAGTAATTGTGAATGATCTCAAGGCATTGGGTGTGAAGACCCTAGATCGTGACTTTGGGCATAAATTCTTGATGTGCTTGCCCAAGAGATTTACCATGTTGAGGAAGATACTCTTTAGAGGTGCATTGGACACAATGACACCTAGTGACTTGCTTGGAGAGGTGCTAACCGATGAGCAAGTTGATGGCATGGAAGATGAAGTGGAGAAGGAAGATGACAAGAACAAGAAGGTTGTGGCATTCAAGACCGACACCACCTCATCTAAGGTCAAGTGCAAGTCCAAGGCTCAAGAAGAAGATGATGAGGAAGTCAATCTTGATGAGATAGATCAAGAGTTTGCTATGTTTGTGAGGAACTTCAACAAGGTCTTGAAGGGCAAGAAATTTGGCCAAGGCTCTAGAAGAAGAAATGACTCATCGAAGAGCAATGAAGAGCCAAGAAAGTGCTTTGAGTGTGATAGCCCTTATCACATCCTTGCCGATTGCCCAATCAAGAAAGAAAAAGAGATGCACAAGGCAAACAAGGGTGGCAAGACCAACAAGAAGAGCAAATCAATGACATTCAAGAAGACAAATGATGGTGCATTTGTTTGCTCTTGGGATAGTGATGGTTCATCCGATGAAGAGGAAGAGAAGCCCAAGGCCATGAGTGCAATTGGTCAACACAAGACATCATCCCTCTTCGGCTCATCACCTTCATGCTTCATGGCTAAGTCCACTAAGGTATCATTGCATGAGCATGATGAACTAAGTGATAATGAAGTAAAATATGATAATGATAGTGATGATGATGATGATGAACCCACTAGAGATGATCTTTTAGAGATGCTTAAGCAAACTCATATCATGCTTGAGACTAAGGACAAGGAATGTAAAGCTTTGCAAAAGAGTGTAAAAACTCTTGAGCAAAACTTTAGGGAGCTAGAGGCCACTCATGAGGGTCTAAAGGAAGACCATGGGGAATTGGAGCTAGCTCACACAAGGCTTCAAAAAGCCCATGCCTTGCTCTTAGAGAAGAATGATAGAGCTTGCTCAATCATCAAGAAGGATGTTGGTTCAAAATATGACATCATAGATGAAACTCTTGTGGTTGATGTTGAAGAACCATCTATTCCTTCCACATCCACATCAACCCACTCAAGCTCTACTAATAGTGATGGAGTAATTTTAGATTCATTACTAAAGGTTGAGAATGAGACTCTCAAAAGAGAGGTGGATGAGCTCACCCACTCCTTGAGGAAGGCTTATGGTGGGGATGCCCGCTTACTAAAGTGCTTGGGTAGCCAAAGGTTTTCCCTTAACAAGTGTTGACGGTCACTAACGACATATTTTTACCGTCAACTTACTACCATAAAGGGAGTAAAACTATACCTTATCATACTCATATACATTTATAACTCACATATTTCCACTTGTAGTGTCTAAATTATTATTGTGCAGATTTATATAAGAAACAAGTGAAAAATGTACCAAAAGGCGCCTCCCCCCGAAAGCGCATTCCCGAAGAACATCAAGCCCAAGGGAGAAATGGACCAAACACGCAGAACTGGGCCGAGCAAACACCGCCATACAACTTTCTAGGCCCAAAGACGCCCGACAAGAAAGCCCGGCCCGAGCGGAGCCCGGCCAGGTGCGCCGCACCACCCCGTGTGCGGCCGCACCCTGCGCCGAGGCTGTTCGGGCCCGGCCTTCGGGAGGCGGTTTGTTACCTTTCAAAACCGGCGTTGCCGACGTTGGTTGGTCGGTTTAGCAAACTAGGAAGGTATTCCCGGGTCGGTTTTGGCTCCTTCCATATGGGGAGGGGAATTTTCCAATGAGCCCCCTCTCCTCTACCTATAAAAGGAGGCCATCTCCCACCATTGTAACACACACCATTTGGAGCCTCCTCACTTTCTACTCCTCTTCTCCTCTCCTCTCTACTCCTCCACTTCTCTAGTTCTTTTTAGTCTTTAGTAGTATTTGGAGCAAGGCTAAGCTTCATTGGGCGACTTGTACTTGGGAGAAGGAATATTCGGTATGAATACATTTATGGTTTATCCTCAAGTCTTGATCTCATATGCTTGTGCAATAGAGCTAGAGTATTTGCATGTTATATTCTTGACATGTTGTTCTCGACACGATCATGATAGAAGAACTAGACTATAGTTCCTATGTCGTGGTTAGTCGTATAGAACTTAGGGCCTAACCATTCATGCCATGTATTTGAGTAGAGTAAGAGTTGAGCTGAGGTGGCGGTTCGTTGTGGCTTTCGGGCCTGGTCTATATCTTAGCCCGTCCATCCGGAGGGTGGGGGTCCCCGCGGGGATATGGGTCGCACCTTAATACGCCGGCATGGTGCCCGGGTAGCGGGAACCTTCGAATATGAGTGCATGCCACGGTTGAGGGTAGGCGGCTTGGTCGTGACAAGCCTTGACCGTCCCCTTGAAATCCCCCCACGTTCGTGTGTGTCTTTGTAGGAGTTCAGTAAATGCTTCTATTGGGCCGTATGGCACCCGGAGTCTCCCCGTCCATCTCACTCTCGACCTAAAACTCTAGTCATCTATGTTTGCATGATTATTAACTTGTTCTTTGCACGGCTACTTTAGAATGCCTGCTCCACTTAGGAATATTCTTTATTCTTTATTTTCCTTTTATCCTTGAGGTTGGCCCAAGTGTGTGTCACACTATCTTAAACTATCATGACTTACCCCTGTATTGAGTATTGGTCAACTGCATAGACATGTTGTCTTGTTCATGCCCCTCGCTAGAGTCCTACACCATGCCTTCCTTTGGGAAAATATAAATAACTATACCCTGAATATCTCGGGTGAAATGCTACAATGGTATTTCCGTGCGCTTGCGGACTTGTTACGTAAATGCTACGCAGAATGCCACCCGACATCCCGTGGCGATGGTAGCCGGAATGTAACAATTCCCGCAAAGTCGTTGTGGGAAGTCAACCCGTGGTTCCCAGTGCTTTTGCCTTTTTGGCACTTGCGCTTAGGAAACGCAACAAGCATTTCGGCGCCGTTCTTGGGAGAAGGCATTGGTTATAAAGATTCTAGAAAGACATGTTCATAATGATGTGCATGTGTAAGTAGCCATTACTCATGCGGGCTAATCTTTCATGTTTTCTCCTGTTGTGGATGAAGACAGGATAGTGTTCGATTGGTTTGTCCCCGTTGAACAACTACATCGCATCCCGAGGGCACTCCTAAAGAAGAACCCAACTCATATCAAATCTTCTCCCCGCTACTCCGCCGACAAACAAACCAATCACCCTTGCATCATCTAGTACTTCACTCATGGCCAAGGCGATCCGTGACCACTCCATCCCCTCTTTTACCAACGTGCCCGTTGGGCCCGCCCATCAACATGGGAACCGAGAACTTTGAGCTCCGCCCCGCCTAATCAAGATGGTGCGAGCAAAAACTAATTTTATGGTTTGTCAAGTGAGGACGCAAGTGCACATCTGCAACACTTCCTTGAGCTCGGTGACACCGTTGTCATCCAAGGTGTCGCACTGAAGCCATTAGAATCCGTTTGTTTCCCTTCTCCATCACGGGGAAGGCGAAACAGTGGTTCTATAAAGAGACGGAAGCTGTCAACACGTGGGACAAATGTTCCACGGCATTCCTCACTAAATTCTTCCCCATGGGAAAAACTCACACCTTGAGGGGAAGAATTGCCAACTTCCGCCAGAATCCTATGGAACCCATACCCGTGGCATGGGAAAGGCTACAAGAGTACATTCAAGCATGCCCGCACCATGGGATGGAAAAATGGCTCGTGATGCAGAACTTCTACAATGGGTTAACACCCATGTCAAAAGAGCACATTGATGCCACTCTTTGGAGGAGCCTTCCTCTCCCTCACCATCGATAGAGCAACAGCTCTTATGGAGAAAATAGTGTCCAATCAAGCTTGGGGGAGGAAAGTCTTGACAAACAAGAAGATAGCATGCGCATCCCGGTGGAGGAGACGGACATGCACTTTACAATGGATCTCCTATTGAAAGAACTTGACAAGTGTGCCACCGAAGAAGAAGAAACTTATGACACCGTCAAGGCCATAAACTCACATGTAACATGTGAAGTCTCGTGGCAATGTTGGCCATTCAGGGAACGATCGCCTCGAAACCCGCGGAAGACGTTACTCACATCAACAACGGGTTCCGTCAACAAGGAGACAATAATGGGTGGAACAACCCGGTCGCCCCACAAAACCAAGGAGGTAATTCAAACTCAAGGTACAATTCGAATCCTCTCTCCTTGGAAGACTTGGTCTTAGACCAAGCAAAAATAATTGAAGAACTTTCAAAGAAGTTGATGCTTAATGATGAAATAATTGAAAACATGATTTTCAAAATTAAAAGTTTAACTTCTTCTTATGAAAGACAACTCGAGCTTTAATAAAATGATAGAAACCCAATTAGCTCAGTTTTTTACTTCGCTTTTACTGTTGTCGGCTCGAAAAGTTTTGGGGCAACCCAAAATTTCTCTTGAATCTGTTAAAATGGTCTCAACGAGGTGCGGTAAGCCTCTATGTCGGAAGACAACAAGTCTCCTACCAAGCCACCACTCATTATCAAGAAGGAGGACCCCGGCCGCCCGACAATCACATGCTCGCTTGGCCCGCATGTCTTCAAGGATGCCTTCTCGCGACCTTGGATCAAGCATAAACATCATGTCCAAGGTAACATATGATAAAATATTAGGTGGACCTTTGTCCCTATACATTTTGAACTGCGAGATGGCGGACCTATCACTAAGGAAACCGGAGGGAGTAGCTCGGGACGTTATAGTAAAAAAATCCGAGAAGCATACATCCCGACGAACTTTGTCATCCTAGACATGGGTCACAACGAGAGAGCTGCCCCAATCCTTGGGAGACCATTTCTTAACACTACAAATGCAGTTTTGCACGTGGGATCGTGGCATGCTAGCTTCCATATGCAGGGCCAAACAATGAGATGCACATTCAATGGGTTCAACAAGCATAAGAATGCTAAAAACAAGCAGCCCAAGAAGGTAAAGCCACAAAGTGTTAAGCGGGCATGGCGCATGAAAGGATCGACATCCGCATCCACTTCTCCGGGATACGGGTAACACTCCATCAAGCACTCAATGAATGGAGAAGAGTCCCGCCGTCGGACTTTAAAAGGTGAGCCCTTGCCGAAGGTAAATCGGTAGTTATCTTTTTATTTTGCAATAATAATCTCCCCGCAATAACTCCATGATGCTTACGATAAAAATAAATAAATAAGAATAAAATTGTTTACCTCTCGTTGGGGCGAATCTTGTTTATCAATGCATGCTTCCTCTTTCTATTTTGGCATGTCTTGGTTTGGAAGTTTTGGTTATACATATGATCATACTTCCATAGGCGTTTTTTGAATTGAGCATGGTGTTTAGGTCAAAAAGTCTACCTTGATCGATTAGACATGGAGTCGAAGTCCAGTTATTGAACCTAAAATTGCTAGTGTAGATTTTGGTCGATCATATGGACTAACCCCTACAGGAATTTATCAAAATCCATAAGGGTAAGTCTTGAAGATGACAACAGGGTTAACAAATAATATATATATATATATATATATATATATATATATATATATATATATATATATATATATATATATATATATATATATATATATATATATATATAGGGGTATTTGTCCGTAGGACACCTAAAAAATGGCGCCGATGTGCTAGCGGACACGTTTTTCTCCATGTTTGCGAAACACACGCCGTTTGGTGCAATTTGTCCCGTGGACACTAAGGAGAGATAACTTCACCACCAAAACAACGCCATTTGTAAACCATAAGGCCAATGGCTATGAAATTTTAACGACAACAAGATATGATAGTTATCTACAAATCATCTAATACTCACTTTCATAGAAAACCTAATTAAGGACGTGATATGACATCAAGAATAATTAAGTCCGCCATATCATGCCTTTAATTAGGTTTTCTATGAAGTAAGTATTAGATGATTTGTAGATAACTATCATATCTTGTTGTCGTTAAAAATTTCATAGCCATTGGCCTTATGGTTTACAAATGGCGCTTGTTATGGTGGTGACGTTATCTCTCCTTAGTGTCCACTGATAAATTGCACCAAACGACAAAGGTTCTCGCAAACATGGAGAAAGACGGTGTCCGCTAGCACACCGACGCCACTTTGGGTGTCCTACGCATAAATTCCCATATATATATATATATATATATATATATATATATATATATATATATATATATATAAAATAATAATAATAATAATAATAAAAAGAGAGGGTAGAGAAGAGAAGAAGAAGAGAGGAGATAAACCCTTTCAACCCCAAGATTTTGTCCTTTTACTTTGATGACTTCAAAAGACAAGCTTGGGGGGAGCCTCTAACCACGCCACCAACTCAGATCATTGCGTGCTCAAGCTAAGCAGAACCATAAAAGGTAAGCAAAAGGCTAGCTTGGGGGAGGACTCCAAGAAAGGTAACTTGTATCTCACATTTTGATCATATTCTCTATCTTATGAAATGTTGAGTTACGCTAAAAAAAGACAAATTTCATTCCTATATATGAGCTATGGAAATGTCTAGTTAAACCCCTTTTGTTGAAATGATGAATAGTTGCTCTGTCTTATGTTTCACATTGCCTAGTTTATAATTCAAATTTCTCTAAAGTTTGGATTTAGTGGCTAAGTCTAAAAACTCATCCTGAAAAACCCGATTCATGTGGGTTGCATAGGCTCTATCTAGTCTAAGTTGTTGCCAAGTATGATATGGTACAAATGGATTTGCTATGATTTCGTCCCAAAAAGAGAAACTTGGCATCCGGGAATCTACTTTGAAAAAGAGAAATGATATGGGCTGTGCTAAAAAAAGAGAAGAAAGAAAAAAAAAATGAGATGAAAAATGAACAAGTGTCCGAGGGTGAGTAGAGCCCACATCTCTAAAAAAAAAAAAAAAAGAGAGAGAGGAAATAAAAGACAAAAGTCTAGGGCGAGTAGAGCCCACCTCTCCAAAAAAAAAAAAAAAGAGAAGAGAGATATAGCAATAAAGCCCCTTCTTTCTCTAAAAAATAAATATTATCTAACTAAATAAATCCCGATAAAAAGTTGATCAAAAGGATGAATGATAAGCATTTACATTATAACCGCTCAATCTGCAACCGTCCCAAGACTTTGAGAAAAAGCTAAAAAGCCCCGCTACGATGAAAGGTAATAAAGGGTGGGAAAAAGATGTGCCATTTTATTCAAACTCTAGCGTAAAAATCTTATTATAACCCCGGCACTTGTGAAATGTAATTGGCATAGTAGCAACTCCCGATCAACAACCAAGTACTTATCTCTTTTTGCTCGAGGACGCCAAGAAAGGGTAAGCTTGGGGAGTTTGTTGACGGTCACTAACGACATATTTTTACCATCAACTTACTACCATAAAGGAGTAAAACTATACCTTATCATACTCATATACATTTATAACTCACATATTTTCACTTGTAGTGTCTAAATTATTATTGTGCAGATTTATGTAAGAAACAAGTGGAAAATGTACCAAAAGGCGCCCCCGAAAGCGCATTCTGAAGAACATCAAGCCCAAGGGAGAAATGGACCAAACACGCGTAATCGGGCCGAGCAAACACCGCCATACAACTTTCCAGCCCAAAGACGCCCGGCCTGCCAAAGCCCGGCCCGAACGGGCCCAAGGGTGCGCTAGCGCACCACCTCGCGCGGCCGCACCCCCGCCGAGGCTGCTCGGGCCCGGCCGGGAGGCGGTTTGTTACCTTCCAAAACTCGGGCGTTGCCGACGTTGGTTGGTCGGTTTAGCAAACTAGGAAGGTATTCCCGTGTCGGTTTTGGCTCCTTTCATATGGGGAGGGAATTTTCCAATGAGCCCCCTCTCCTCTACCTATAAAAGGAGGCCATCTCCCACCATTGTAACACACACCATTTGGAGCCTCCACACTTTCTACTCCTCTTCTCCTCTCCTCTCTACTCCTCCACTTCTCTAGTTCTTTTTAGTCTTTAGTAGTATTTGGAGCAAAGCTAAGCTTCATTGGAGAGCTTGTACTTGGGAGAAGGAATATTCTATATGAATACATTTATGGTTTATCCTCAAGTCTTGATCTCATATGCTTGTGCAATAGAGCTAGAGTATTTGCATGTTATATTCTTGACATGTTGTTCTCGACATCATCATGATAGAAGAACTAGACTATAGTTCCTATGTCGGTGGTTAGTCGTATAGAACTTAGGGCCTAACCATTCATGCCATGTATTTGAGTAGAGTAAGAGTTGAGCTGAGGTGGCGGTTCGTTGTGGCTTTCGGGGCCTGGTCTATATCTTAGCTCGTCCATCCCGAGGGTGGGGGTCTGTAGGGGGATATGGGTCGCACCTTAATACTGCCGCATGGTGCCCTGGTAGCGGGAACCTTCGAATATGAGTGCATGCCACGGTTGAGGGGGTAGGCGGCTTGGTCGTGACAAGCCTTGACCGTCCCCTTGAAATCCCCCCCACGTTAGGTGTGTCTTTGAGGAGTTCAGTAAATGCTTCTATTGGGCCGTATGGCACCCGGAGTCTCCCCGTCCATCTCACTCTCGGCCTAAAAACTCTAGTCATCTATGTTTGCATGATTATTAACTTGTTCTTTGCACGACTACTTTAGAATGCCTGCTCCCACTTAGGAATATTCTTTATTCTTTATTTTCCTTTTATCCTTGAGGTTGGTCCAAGTGTGTGTCACACTATCTTAAACTATCATGACTTACCCCCTCGTATTGAGTATTGGTCAACCGCATAGACATGTTGTCTTGTTCATGCCCCCTCGCTAGAGTCCTACACCATGCCTTCCTTTGGGAAAATATAAATAACTATACCCTGAATATCTCCCGGTGAAATGCTACAATGGTATTTCCATGCGCTTGCGGACTTGTTCGTAAATGCTACGAGAATGCCACCCGACATCCCGTGGCGATGGTAGCTGAATGTAACAATTCCGCAAAGTCGCTAGGGGAAGTCAACCTGTAGTTCCCAGTGCTTTTGCCTTTTTGGCACTTGCGCTTAAGAAACGCAACAACAAGGAAGGCTTAGGCTATTTCCCCAAGAAATGGAAGAAGGCCTTTGCTACTCCAAAGCCTAGCTTTGTGAAGAGCAATGGGCTCTATTGCAATAGATGCAAGCAAGTGGGGCATCAAGAGCTAAAATGTGCTAAAATCAACATGAACAAGAAATCAAGCAAAGTGCATTCCATATCTTTTGATTCTTATTATTTGCTTACCAAGGGTGAGAAGGGTGTCAAGGCAAAGTTTGTTGGTACACCCATTGTTGGCGCAAAGAAGAAGGCAATTTGGGTACCAAAGGCTTTGGTTGCTAACCTCCAAGGACCCAAAGGCAAATGGGTACCTAAATCTTATTGATTTCCTTGTAGGTGAATTACAAGATTGGGGGCAACCATTGGATTCTTGATAGTGGGTGCACTCAACATATGACCGGTGATGTAAGGAAGTTCAACACTATTGATTCAAATCAAGAGAATGGCAAGCCTATTACATTTGGTGATAGCAAAAGTGGCAAGATACAAGGCATAGGCAAGATTGCAATAACCAATGACTTGACATTGTCAAATGTGGCACTTGTGGATATATTGAAGTATAATTTGCTTTCGGTGGCACAAATTTATGATCTTGGTTACAAGTGTATCTTTGGTGAAGATAGTTGTTGACGGTCACCAACGACATATTTTTAACGTCAACATTCTACCAATAAGGGGTGAAACTATACCTTACTACACACATATACATTTATTATTGACATAATTCCACTTGTAGTGCCAAATAATGTTTTGTAGGATTTATATAAAAACCAAGTGGAAAATGCACCAAAAAGGCCCCCTCGAAAGCGCATTCCTGAGAACATCAAGCCTAAGGAGAAAAGTTCATAAAATATCAATATCCAAGCACAAGCCCAAGAGGTCGAGGCCCGAGTCCAACATGAAATGATAAAACGTGGCCGCGAGGACATGGGTTCAATATTTTGGGCATAACTTTCTCATACGAAATCGGATTTCAGCGAACGAATACCGAAACGAAGCTAACTCCGAGGCCCACGTGCTCGTGCAAAGTTTCAGCCCAAACGGACAAATTCTTGGTGCGGGCGCACCAAGTGGTGCGCAAGCACCTCCCCGGGAGGCCAAATCAGCCCATCTTCGCCCCGGGCGGCCCATCTCGACCAAAAGTTTGGAGGCGGTGTTTGCTTGCCCAAAAACGGTGCGGGGATTAGTACCAAATGGCTTAGCCAAGAGAGGATCCCATGGTGAAGGTCCTATAAATAGATGGGTACTCCCTCACTTGTAAAACACACCACACAATGTAGCCTCTCTCTTCTTCTTCTTCTTCCTCTTCCTTTGTTCTTCTTCTTTCTTTTTCTTCTTTCTTCTTCTCCTTTCTTCTTCTTCTTTTTCTTCTTCTTCTTCCTTCTTCTTCTTCTTCTTCTTCTTCTTCCTCTTTCTTCTTCTTTTAGTTTGTACTTAGGAGGAGTTGGGCAAAGAAATAAAGGAGACAAGACATTTTGGAGCTATTCGGTATGAGCAATTTAGAGTTCTTCATCTTGTTCTTGTTCTCTACTTATCAATATAGTCATGTTCTTGAATTAGAGTAAAGTTCTTGTGATATAATCTTGGTTGAAGAACTAGTCTATAGTTCCTATATCATGATGTTGTCTTATAGAACTTCGTGCTTAGTTTATCATACATACATGTTTAGACCAAAGAGCTAGGTTGCTATGTAGAGTTCTACCTAGAGTTAGCCTTGGTTGATGTTGGGTTGCGGGATTGGTAGTCGTTCCGGGCGGCGCTCTAGTAGAAGGACCCCCGGGACGGGTAAGCCTTGTTAACACGCTAGAGTGATAATCACTAGTGTAGACATGGTGTCCAGGTTAGGGGTTGCCTATCTTTTGTGGCGCATCCCACGGTTGAGGGGTAGGCGGCTTGGTCGTGACAAGCCTTGTCCGTCCCTTGAAATCCCCCACGTTCGGTGTGGCCTTGATTGCTAATTGCCTGACAACTTTGTTCTTTGGCGTGGCCGGTGCCCGAAGTAATTCGGCAGACCTTGGCTATCTTGAATTGGAATCTCTAAACAGTTGAACATGTGTGTATCTGCTATCTTGACATGACTATCTAGGATATGCCTCGCCCATATTAGATTTATTCTTTTATTCATTCTTTTATATTTATCCTTGAGATTGGCTCGTGTGTGTGTGTCAAGTTATCCTACTACCTATTTTATTTTACCCCTATTATGAGCATTGGTCTAAACATTCGTGTCATCTTGACCATGTCCTAATTAGAGACTTTTACACCATGCCTTCCTTTGGGAAAATATAAATAACGATACCCTAAATACTTCCCGTGAAATGCTACAATGATAGATCCGCGGCGCTTGATGAATATCTTATTTGGCAAGATCTATCACCGTTGACGTTCCCATTCATCACCGACATGGTGGTTTTACTTGGGAGTGTCGTGCGCATTTCCTCGGCGCTTTTTATCGGGGATAGGTTTTATACTGCTTTCCTTTGATTATGCTTTTAAGAAATGCAACAAAGCATTTCGGGCGCCGTCTTGAAAAGGCGTTGGTTAAAAGGGATGACCTATTAGGACATGTTCTTGATTTTATGCATGTGTAGTGATCTTTGTTCATCTTAGGCTTATCTAAAAGAAAAAAAGTCTCTTTTATATTTATATATATATAAAAAAAACTCTTATTAAAAGAAAAAAAAATCTTATAAATAAAAAGCAAGGACTTGTTATCAAGTTAGTATGCACCTTCTCGGGTATTCTTGTCACTAACCATTTCCAGGTGGAGACTAAGAAGAACAAAGGGCACGCGACGCTTGAAAACATGGGGGCTACATCAAGAAAACGTTGATGCTCTTGGGCGGAGGAACACACTCAAAAAGGAGACCACGACTTTTCACACTTGACTTTTTCACGAAAGTCCAAGTGTGAGAGGGAGGACGGTGATAATATCAAGTTCCACGTGCAAGGGGATCATAAAAAAAAGAAGTGAAAAAAAAGAGAAAAAAAAAGAGAGATAAATAAGAGATTAGCCTCCCCCTTGCTATAAAAAAAAAAAAAAAAAAAAAAAAGGAGTTGAAAAAAAAGATATATATAAAAAAAAAGAGAAAGTGTTATTGAAAAAAAACTACAAAAAAATGGTTGTTAAAAAAACAAAAAAAAGTATATATAAAGAAGAAAAAAAAAAGCGAAAAAAGAATAAGAGGAGAGGGAGCAGGTTGGCCCCATATGGTCAAAATAAACAATGAAGGCACCTGACTCCACCCAACATTGCTTCCATATAAGCAAGAAGGGATCTTTCTCTCCCAAGGCCTTTGTCACGCCCACCTGAGTGAGTTTGGTATGCCTCCCTCGCCCGCCCGGGAAGTCATAACCAAACCAAGATCATCATATGCTACCGACGCGGCAATTCTCAACTCTATCCTCAAGCTGTCGGTCAAGTAAACTTCAGTGCACGCAAGGGTCCTATAAAAATGAGAAAAAAAAAAAAAAAAAGGGTAAAAAAAAAAGGGTAAAAAAGTGGTAAAGGAAAGGAGGAACATCCTCCTTTATACCTTTGTGACCACTAAGGCCCATGGTCCATATACACTACATGTGTGTATCACCTAAGCTTTGTGGCCCGGCCCGAGATGGATCATCAAGCTACCACCGCGGGAGTCTCAACGTTCTTTCCTTCATGCACGGTTGGTACACACACACCGGGTATACAAAGGTAATAATTCACCAATTCTTTTTACTCATACTTATCTCCATAAAAAAATCATGTTTTCTTTGTTTATAAAATATGATCCGGGTTTGGATGTGTTTGCATGTCGCTTAAGCGATACATCCATAGGTCTTTTAAATCAAGCATGGTGCTTGGGTTAAAATGGTCTTCTTTAATCAAAATTTGACATGGTGTTGATATTTGATTAATGAACCTAGAGTCGACGTCATAAATATTTGAGTTATTTCATGATGGAGATAAAACAAGGCTAGACTTATATTGCATCTTTATCTTAGCCTTGTTTGAGTATGAAAAGTTTGGTGAAGCTTTTTATGTTCTCCCTTGATAATAAAGTCCTAAAATAAAAATCTTTGATGAAAAAAAAAACAACAAAATTTGCTCTTTTGCTCCTTCCCGCATATGTTTCAAATTTGGTAATCACGAAGGATGGTAAATCCACTCGTGAATCTACCATATACTAACCATGCAGAAAAGCCAAAAAGCACGGGGACAAAACCCCGATCCAATGGGCTTTGAGCTAGCTTGGGGAGGACCAAACCAAGGTAATGAAAACCTACACTCTCATCCTCCGGCCCATTACCTTCCAAAAAAAAACTTTTTATAAAATATTTTAATTATCAAAATAAACAAAAAAAATATATTTACTACACAAAAATCTAAAAATAAATATTTTCAAAAAAAAAAAATGGGGTATATTTCAAAAAAAAAAAAAAAAATGGGGTATATTTAAAAAATATATGTTTTATAAAATATTTTATTATCAAAATTAAAAAAAAAATTATTATATAAAAATCTATATATAAAAAAAAAAATCTTTATAAGTAAAATCAAGAGTTGACACTACTCTATTCATCAAGAAGATTGGCAATGATTTGTTTGTCATGCAAATATATGTTGATAATATCATCTTTGGATCAATAAATCAAGAGTATTGTGAAGAGTTTGCCAAGATGAAAGCAAAAAGAGTTTGAAATGTCTATGCTTGGAGAGCTTACATATTTCCTTGGTCTTCAAATCAAGCAAATGAAGAATGGCACCTTCATTAGTCAAGGGAAATACATTAGAGACATGGTCAAGAGGTTTTGGATTGCAAGATGCCAAGGGCATCAATACACCAATGGGTACCAATGGATCATTGGACAATGATGAAAGTGGCAATATGGTTGATCAAAGGTACTATAGGTCATTGATTGGAAGCTTACTCTATGTGACCGCTTCTAGGCCCGATGTGATGTTTAGTGTGGGCAAGTGTGCAAGATTTTAATCCTCACCTAGAGAGAGTCATCTCACCGCATCAAAAAGAATATTGAGGTACTTGAAGCACACACAAAATGTTAGGCTATGGTATCCCAAGGGGTCAAACTTTGAGCTTATTGGATATTCTGACTCGACTAAAGGGGGATGCAAGGTTGATAGAAGAAGCACAAGTGGCACTTGTCAATTCCTTGGAAGATCTCTAGTGTCTTGGTCCTCAAAGAAGCAAACCGGTGTGACACTTTCAACCGCCGAGGCCGAATACATTAGTGCCGGTAGTTGTTGTGCACAATTGCTATGGATGAGATCAACATTGAAGGATTATGGATTTGATTTCCATCATGTGCCTTTGTATTGTGACAATGAAAGTGCTTGCAAGATGACTCAAAACCCGGTCCAACATACAAGAACCAAGCACATTGACATAAGGCATCACTTCATTAGAGATCATCAACAAAAGGGTGACATTGCTATTCAACCTATTGGCACCAAGATCAATTGGCCGACATCTTTACAAAGCCACTAGATGAGAAGAGGTTTTGCAAGCTAAGAAATGAGTTGAATATCCTTGACTTCTCCAACATGAGTTGAATGCACCTCACTATCATGACATGCCCCTCCATCAAGCAAGCAAAGGTATCATTGTTTGACATGGCATTCATGATAACTAAGGACTTGTTAGAACATATAGACATATAACTTGTGCCTTAGGAAGCATTCATGGAAAATAAAAGGGATTTTCGATGTATGTATGCCATCACTATTGCTCTTTATGTTTGATTGACCTAGTGATGACATATGACATGTTTATGGGCTTGCAATCTCAAGTGTTGAATTTGGCTATCTTTTTCACACATATGCTTCAACATAGGCAAGGTAACCCTTGTCATGAGGTGTGAAGAAGCTTGTCTTTGGTTCAAACCGAAAATATATGTTTGACCAAAGGATCCAAATTTCACCAAATTTGAGCACTATTCTCTCTTCCATAACACAACATGGTCATACCTTTTGTGGAAATTGTCGACAAAGGGGAGAGATTAGTGCATGAAAGGTTTTGGAAAATTAAAAATTTCACATGTTTTTGAAAACCTCTCATGTGGTTCATGAGTTAACAAGTGGTTCACACAAGTAGGGGGAGCAAGCTCATAAACAATTTGTTGCATTTGATTGTGCACTAACATATGACTTGCTCATTGTACATGTATTTAAATTCTATATACATGCTTGTGTGGTGTATGCTAGTTGAGTAAGATGCTTTACAAGTGGTTGATAACTAGCATGCATAGGAGCTAGCTAGATTTTCTAAATTCCGCTCTTAATTCAAGTACCTTGCTTATAATGTGATCTCACGTTGTACTTTGAGTTTTGATGAAAATCTAGTTACCTTGATGCTTGTATGGTGAAAATGGCGCAACTCCGATTGGTATCACGCTTCAAAGGTCCATTTCTTTTACCCTAAGCATCATTTTGGTAACATAGCTCACCCTCAATTTTAATATTCATACATGTATGCAATGCTTCGTTCCAAACTCGTGGCATACATGTAGGGGAGCTCTTGCTACCAAAACCGAACTATGATGATTGTCCAATCCTATGATTGTAAGCAAAATGCTTGGACAACCGTTGTATGTTCAAAAACATTAATCATAAAACCTTTATGCGGGTTGTCACCAATTACCAAAAAGGGGGAGATTGAAGATCTCTAGTTTGGTTTTGGCTAATTAGTGACACCTAAGGACTAATCTCTCGATGCTAAGTGTTTGATTAGATTGGAGATTGGTCGTGCGGAGTTGGTGCATTGTGATCATGGATGAAGGGTCAAGGTGATCCAAAAGTTGATCAAGCATGCAACTCGGTGGAGTTTCGAGATCAAAGGTCCCAAGGCAAAGGTATAACCATAGGGCTTTTGATTTCACACCCAAGACACCATAGAGGGTGTGGGTGGTTATAGGATCAATAAGCCGTACTATAAAGAGGGAAAACTTTCGTACATATCGATCCTCACGTGCCTTTAGGTTCAAGTCTCATATGCATGCATTCTAACCTAAAGTGCTAACTCCGTCCTGTCGAAAATGGTTTCAAAAATGCTAACACATGGTGTCGAGGTGTTCTTCGACGTGTCGGCAACAAGAAATAAGTGACGGAAGTCGGTTTGGAGCAAAGGCGAAGGAACGGCGACAAAACGACAAGTTTTCGCGTAGCCCGGCGTGGCCGGGCGCGCGACCGGCCGGAAGTTGGTCGGAAGTGACCGGACGGTCCGGTCGATGCGTCCCGGCGTAGAGCTCGCGAAGCGGCTCGGGCGTCGACGGGTGACCGGACACGCCGACCGGATGCGTCCGATCGCGACCGAAGCTTGACCGGACTCGCGACCGGAAGCTCTCGGGGCAGGGGTCACCGGCCGGTTTTTGCTTTAATTGTGACGGACCCACCGACCAGGACTCGGCCGGTGAGTCCGTCGAGGCGTCCTGATCGGGCCGCCAGAAAAGTGTGTTTTCCACCCTTTCCACCACATTTCATGGCGTGGCCTATATATACCACCTTGGCTGCCACTTGCTCTCTCTCTTGATCATTTTGAATCACTCCTAACACTTTTGAGCAAGCAAGCAAGCCTCCCTCCTCTCTCACTCTTGATTTGAGCTTCATTCTTGAGAGAAGAGTGATCCAAGTGCATTGCATCGAGTTCTTGCATCTAGAGGCACTTGGGGATCGTGTTGTGACGGTGGATTTCCCGTTACTCTTGGAGGCACCGCTCCTAGCCGGCTTGGTGAAGTGGTGGAGGCGTTGGCAAGAAGAGGTGATTGTTTCTTGGCCACCTCCCGGTTGATTTGTGAGAGGATTACGCACTCCTCGTCGGGAAGACAAAGTGCAAGGAATACATTGCTTGTGCTTTGGGTACCACACTTGTTGAGTGGTGTGTTGAGGCTAGCAAGGGCACCGCCTAGCTCAAACACCATCCTTGTGTTGGTCGGCACAACCGGAGAGTAGTTGTCGGTGTACAAGCGAACTCCGGGTGAACAAATCGACTTGTTCATTGTCTTGGTGATTGGTTCTTCATCTCATTGTGTTGATTGTTCATCTTCATCCCGGTGATTGGTTCATAGCCTCTACAAGTCGGTATAACAAGTCTCTCACTCGTGCATTACTTTGCTAGATTACTTTGAGTAGAGGCTAGCACTTGCTTGTGTAGGTTGTTCTTGCTAGCATAAGGACCATACAAGGATTGTTCACTAGTTAGAGTAGTGACATAGCTCTTGTGTGACATAGAGATCATAGAATTTATTTAGAATTGTCACTAGAGGCTTGCAAGACAATAGAGCTAGCGCAAAACCGCTTTTGGCTGCAGAGTGTTTTATACTAATCGGTTTGTTTAGTTGAGCTTGTAGAAAATTTTTATAGGCTATTCACCCCCCTAGCCATCTAGGACCTTACAGGTGGTGGTGGTGAAACTGCTGCGAGGACGAGGCGGTGGTGGAAAGCGCGCGGTGGCGATGAAACTTGACAAAGGTAAACGGACCAAACGCGGCATGGATGACGTACCATTGGCGGGAGGACCGGTGACCATTGATGGCCCCGATCCAGCCGCCCCGTGGATGTGTTGCAACGCCGTGGCCCCATGGGCCTGTCGAGGGTGGATCCGGCGGATGGGCGCCGGTCCCCGACAACGGTGATCGGTAGATCCCGCGTGTTGCGCGACGATGTGTCGAACACTGCCAGCGGTCGAGAACTTGGACACCTTGTTCACGCTGGAGCTTGAGGTCGTCGACGACGGTCTCACCTCGGGAGCTTGCGTGGATGGCCTTGACGTCGCGGCTTCCAACGCTGGCGAGACAAGACGACGCGGGCGCTGCCAGACGAGTCCTCCAGCGCATCGACCCAAATTGTAGAGGCGGAGGCGATCGCCTCTGTGGTCGGGCGTGGTTCACCTCCGCCGTGGTGACGCAACGAGGTTGGGGTCGAATCGGGTGGAAGCGGATGCGCCTCGAAGCGTGGCGGCGGACCTCCAAATACCGCCGCTTGATCCGCAATGGTCTTCTCCAACGCAGACGAACGATCCGCAGCGGCCGCCGAACGCCGAGAAGCGACGCCCCAACGCTCGTCCGTGGTTGTTGAAGAGGCGGGCGAGCTCGTCCCATGAACAGCTTCGTTTTGGCTCCATGACTCCCTTCGATCGCCGACGGGCGAGTCCAATGGTGGTGTGGCGAGATGGATCGGAGGCCAGCCGAAAGTGGGGTGGGTGGGGTGGATCAAGTCCGATACCAAAGTTGTTAGCGAGAGACGTGGGGAAGAAGAAGAACCGAAGCTAGGAGAAGAAGAGAAAGAGGAAAAGTACAGATGATCTAATCTTAATTGAATTCAAATGTGTGATACATCGCATAGCCGCTCTCATCTCCTCCCCCTTGCTTAAGTACTTGCTCGA
>JADLZK010010438.1:0-117270 GCA_015847255.1 Hyparrhenia diplandra | reverse complement strand
AACTCAAGAATAATCACTTTGGGCCAAAAATACAAAGAAAAAGAAATAAAACCAATAAATGGAAAAAGGTCTAAAGAAGCAAATGGCAAGCCCAAAGAAGATTCGGGACAAAACGTAAAAAACGGTGATATAAATACGAAACGATCTCAAAGACGAGGGGTGGCCCGATCTTCACGAGACAAGGTAGGTTTAGGAACAAGATAACTTGCTATGGGGCAGCGGGAGATAACTTTGGTAAATACGGCAAATGAATAACTTGCTGAAGATCAGCGGGTAACTAGCTTTATACCGCCAAGGTTGGATGCGACCAAGCGACGGGGAGAGAGGCACCAAAACCGTGAGGACTTGACTCGATCTCCAAACGACCGCATGAGAACCACAATCCGAGCTAATCCACACAATACGGGCAGAGCCGAACGGAAGCCGTAGAGCACGAAGTAGTGGATCCCAGAGGGATCTCTTCACAAGTCCCGGAAGAACAAGGAAGAACAAGGGTTGAGTAAGCAACTTCGGCAGCTCGGCTGCAATATCACCGGGGATAATCTTAATTCATCAAAATCTGTTGATAGCTTACATATGGCGGGGTATTTATACTAGGAACAACACTCCTAGGTGGGTGGAAACCCGAAATCAAACTGATTACGTTGCTAGTGTGAAAGGATCTCCCGAGATGGCCTTTGAGTTGTTTCCGCGTGGATCGTTTGACTTCTGAGCAGTCTGCAATGTTTTGATCATAACTCCTTCTAGGGAACCTCAAATGATGTGCAACTCGTTGCGTTTGAAAGCTAACTTGATAAGCTTTCCACCATGGGCCTCTTGCTTCACGAAGTATTGTATATTGGTACAGTTTTGCACGGACATTTGGACTTCAAGCAGACTGCTGGCTCACTGACCAGTCAGCACTAAATCTGGTCGGACGCCTTGATGAAGTATCCACACTGATCGGGGCTTGCACCATTGGAAACTAGACTTGAAGAGAGATTTCCAGCAAGTGCTCATTTGCCTTCATAGCTTTTGTGAGCCAAATGTTATGACTGTTTCTTTCCTCGACGGTTCTCATCACGCTGGTCTGGCTCGGCGTGTTCCTCCTTCCCCTGCATCCTTGATGTGCTCGGGTCCTCTTCTTTGGTGAACCTAGGCAATGTAAACATGCATGACTTAGGTAGCATGAAATTCTCATTAGTATTTAATTGAAATTCAAAAGTAGCACGTGCACCTCTTGTTGTAGCTTTTTAGCTCGGCTATGAGTGATTGGTCCGTAAGGAACTTTGGTTGGTGTTGAGGTCGGTGTAGAGGTGGTCTGGAGTGGTCGGCTGAGGATGTCGACGTGGTCGACGCTGGCATGGGCATATCATCCTCCCTCCTCGAAAAGGAGTCGTCCTCGACTCTAACTCTTGTTGTCCAAATAGTTGTGTGTGGCGAATGACTTGCAATGTTATGATAACATCATGGCCTTCAGCTTCCATCATCACAAAGAATGTGTTTGAATCTACAATCATACAAACCAAGTAGTAGCCTTGTAGGTGGAAGCATAGACAATTTGAAACTAAGTTTAGCTTTCACCTTGACTTGATGCTTAGAACAAATGTTGAATGTTGATTGCCTTGGCATGGTCACATCATCCTCCCTCCCTTGAAGGAAAGTCATCCTCGACTTTTGTTTACCTGAAATCAGTTTAGACACAACAGAGAGGGTGGATGTACATGGCAATTGCAATAATGTGAATAATTTTTCACTTTATTCCAGTCATTTATTCCACTATAATTCATATTCACATTATTTGATTTTCCATGTTTGAAACATTCTCTCAATGTTGGCCAACCTACAAATAACTTTGAAGATGGGAGAACAAGAATTTCTTTGAAGCCAATCATTCGATTCATGTTATTATTTTTCATCTTCGCAATATCATATATATCAAAAAGAAAACAAAGAAACATTCTTGACATTCTTATTGCACGATTCAGAGATGTACATGGCACAATCATGGGTTCCAAATGAGGTTGAAAAATTTCAGATTCACTAATGAAGCATGTATGCACAAGATTTCTTTCTTTTGAATCATGATAGGAAGAAGGGAAGAACATTTTTGGTTCTCAGACAGCAGTCAAGAAACAATCTTTCCATCTCAAGTTCAAACAAATATTGATCACAATAACTTAACTCAAAATCAGCAAGGTTGTCACAAGTTATAAAAATAGCACAAACTTTACTTGCATCATGATGTTTGATCAAATTGAATTTGAACTTGCAACTATAGGGAGTATTCAAAGATTTCATGGATGTTATCTTAAAAATGTTCTCAAGTATATTATTCATCTCAACACATTTATCAAACATGACATAGCACACACACGTAGATGGAGACATTTTTGCAAAGAATTCATCATGATTGTATGTTCTCACATTATCAGATTTATTGACATGCAAAGTATTAGATATATGAGTGCAAAGCATCATGTATATGAACCAAATCAACCCATAGAAAAGATCACGTAAAACTGAACTTTGGTTTCCAACAAGCAAAATTTCAGCAAAGGTGTGATCATGTGACATTGCCAAATCAGCACTACTATCGTGGTCAATTTCATTTTGAAACATGTGATTCATCACAATTTCTCACCATTATATTTTGCAAATTTAGATCTGAATTACCTTCATCACCATTCAGGGCTTTGTGGCAACACAAGTTCCATGGATGGCAAATCTGAAATCTTACCACTTTCCTTAGCATGGTTCATGTTTTGGGCAGAGAGCAATTGGTTCAGAGGAACAACAACCTTCTCACTTTTCTTGACATGTATGGAGTTGCCTTGAGTAGCCATCTCTTCCTCATTCTCATTGCAAACCTGCACATTTGAGAAGAAAACACTAGAGGTAGAGATGAGAGTGTTAGTTTCAAAAGTATCATCACATTGCTTGCATTCTAACTCTCTTTTTCAATGGTGTATCCCTCACACTCACATTGTTGGTACTCTCAAGGTCAAAGTGGGTGTAATAACACAACTCATTTTCTTTTTTCACTCTCTCGTTTGGCTATGCAGCCCTTATCCTCACATCGGTTTGAATGCACAATTACTTCAAAGATCTTGTGAAACAACATACACATATGTGTCATACTTCACTATGCTCTCCAATGGAGTTGTTGTAGCAATTGTTTCAAACGATTCAAGAGCTGAAACCTTCTCAAATGCTATCAAACTTGCATCACTAGAAGAGGAAGCATTTCCATTGGTATTGCTATCAATCTGAAATTCATGTTGCATATCAAACAATGAAATTTCAGCATCACCGTCCCCTGTCCACCAATTCATCCTCCTCATCGAATATAGGGGTTGGTCATAATTAACCATTTCCTTTTCATCATGAACCTTTGTCACGCAAAAGAAACACAACTAAAAGAAGGTATTATGATGTTAGTAGCAAATAATTCCTCACATGAGTCCTCCTCTTTTGCACTCATTTTAGCATTGGGTTCACTAAATTCTTTTGAATCCCTCATCCTATCCATCATAACTAATCCCTCTTTTCCCCGGTGTCTTGGTTATTTGAGGCAAGGGGGTTTTATTTGGCTTTGAAAACACTCCCTCACTATTTTTGTGGATCACTCTTAAGTGTTTCTCACTCTCTCGCTGAATTTTTCTTTTTGGTGGAAGCTTCATATTCTTCATCACTAAAGAGCACACGGGGGTGAGAATCGTGCCCAAATAGACCACCATGAGATTTGGTTGGGCTACGCCGTTGTGGAGCTCAACGACGCGGTGTAGGAAGACGTTCATCGAAAATTCTCTCCATTCTCTCCATTGTCTCCACAAGCGTGTGTTCAAATTGACATAACTCAGCTTTCGAGAGTAGTGATTCTTTCTCTACGTCCACCATGACGAACACTTGAATATGGTCCTGCCATGTTAGGGGCAGCAAGAAAAGTGGAATAGAAAATATTTGTGGAAACACTCAATCTCACCTCTTACTTACCCAAGTCCTCCTATCCTCAAGGACTGTGATGGTGCTAGTGTGGCAGCTTCAACGAAGGTGGTAATGAGGTCGTAAGGATTACGGATCGATTGTCCCTTGTTCCGATTTTAAGGTGGAGCTATAGGTGGCTAACAAGGAGGGCTACGGTACTGAAAACCAAGTGGTTTGATGTGCTCAAAAGATGTGAAAGTTGCTGCTATCAAAACTACCACCAACTTGGATATGTAAACTGAAATTTTCAGCAACAACCGCAACACACAAATCCTTCTCCAAATTCTTTTCACTTCTATTTTTTCAATCTTTCTTTTTCTCTTTTTCTTTCCTTCTTTTTTGATTCTCTTTTTTTCTCTCTTTTATTTTTAACACAAACAATGGATGACAAATGATATATATATGAAATGGTGGCAACTAGCAACTTGAAGAACACAAAACACATAAGGTAACAACACCGTCAACAGGGCTATAGGTATTTTTTTTGTGGCTTTTTAGTGGACTGTAGGAGATGAACAAAAACACAATATATGGTGGAGGAAAACAAAACTGATGCTAGATGAATATAAAATGGAATGATAACAAAACCTACTTTGTGACAACGATAGCTCGATTACCAAATGATACGTCTTAAAACGATCTCGCACGAGGGTGGCCCGATCTTCACGATAGTAGGTTTAGGAACAAAATAACTTGATATGGGGCAGCGGAGATAACTTTGGTAAATACGGCAGCGAAGATAACTTGCTGAAGATCAGCGGGTAACTAGCTTTATACCTGGCCAAGGTTGGATGCGACCAGGCGACGGGGAGAGAGGCACGAAAATCGCGAGGACTTCGACTCGATCTCCAAACGACCCAAGAACCACAATCCGAGCTAATCCACACAATACGGCCGGCCGAACGGAAGCCGTAGAGCACGAAGTAGTGGATCCCAGAGGGATCTCTTCACAAGTCTAGGAAGAACAAGGAAGAACAAGGGTTGAGTAAGCAACTCGGCAGCTCGGCTGAATATCACCGGGATAATCTCAATTCATCAAAATCTGTTGATAGCTTACATATGGCGGGGTATTTATCCTAGGAACAACACTCCTAGGTGGGTGGAAACACGAAATCAAACTGATTATGTTGCTAGTGTGAAAGGATCTCCCGAGATGGTCTTCGAGTTGTTTCCAAGTGGCTGTTTGACTTCGAAAGCGCCTTCAATGTTTTGATCATAACTCCTTCTAGGGAACTTCAAATGATGTGCAACTGGTTTGCGTTTTGAAAGCTAACTTGATAAGCTTTCCCACCATGGGCCTCTTGCTTCATGAAGTATTGTATGGTACAGTTTTGCACGGACATTTGGACTTCAAGCGGACTGGCGACTCACCGACCAGTCAGCACTAAATCTGGTCGACGCCCGTTGATGAAGTATCCACACTTGATCGGGGCTTGCACCATTGGAAACTAGACTTGAAGAGATTTCCAGCAAGTGCTCATTTGCCTTCATAGCTTTTGTGAGCCAAATGTTATGACTGTTTCTTTTCTCGACGGTTACATCCTTACCGGTCCGGCTCGGCGTGTTCCTCCTTCCCCGTTGCATCCTTGATGTGCTCGACCTCTTCTTTGGTGAACCTAGGCAATGTAAATATGCACGACTTAGGTAGCATGAAATTCTCATTAGTATTTAATTGAAATTCACAAAGTAGCACGTGCACCTCTTGTTGTAGCTTTTTAGCTCGGCTATGAGTGATTGGTCCATAAGGAACTTTGGTTGGTGTTGAGGTCGGTGTAGAGGTCGCCGGGAGGTGGTCGGCCGAGGATGTCGGCGTGGTCGACCAGGCATGGGCATATCGGGGCCAAGACCACTAGACAACTTTTCAAAGCAAGAAGGCCCAGCCAGCCGGGAAGCTCGAGCCAGGCGGGCCCAGCGGGGGTGCGCGCGCACCCCAAGACGCGGCCGCACCCCCCCGAGGCGGTTCGAGGCCCACCGAGGGGAGGCGGTTTGTTACCTTCCATACAAGGCACTACCAATGTTGGATGGTCGGTTTGGTAGATTTGGAAGGTGTTCCTAGGTCGGTTTTGGT
Organism: Hyparrhenia diplandra; assembly: GCA_015847255.1. NCBI lineage: Eukaryota > Viridiplantae > Streptophyta > Magnoliopsida > Poales > Poaceae > Hyparrhenia > Hyparrhenia diplandra. The sequence continues at coordinate 111,236 of JADLZK010010438.1, read as the reverse complement.
GTTTTTAGCACTTGGGCCCCTCTCCCTTATGTATAAATAGCTCCCTCTTTCACCTCTCTCAACAACAATTCCAAGGAGAAACCAAATCCACTTGTGCAAGAGAGTAGAATTAGTTCTTCTTCTTCTACTTCTTCTTCTTCTTCTAAATTCTAGAGAGTGAGAGAGGGAAAAGCTAGAAAGAAGCTTTGTTCTTTCTACCCGGAGTTGCAGTTTGCCCCCCTCGGTGTTCAGCGGTTCCTAGGGCGACGGTGTGTCGGACTTGTCGGCACCCGCCCCGGCTTGTACCTCTGCAAGCTACTTACACTTTGGTAAGAAATCTTGTGATTATCTTTTAGCTATTTAATTTTCACGTATATTTCTTAGCTGTTGTAGACTTGCGTTATTGGTAGATTGTCTCGTTAAGAGCGGTAGTTCTTAGTGAAGGAACTCTTTGACCGGGAACCTTGGCCAACATCAAGAATCGTGACCAATAGTGCAAACGTGGTGTTTGGACTAGCGTTCACCTACCTTTGCGAAAGCATCCCACGGTTGAGGGGTAGGCGGCTGGGTCATGACAAGCCTTGACCATCCCTCAAAAAGCCCCCACGTTCGGGTGTGGCGTAGAGCTAATTGCCGGAAGTTTGCCCGGTTGGTGCGTTGGCCGGTGCCCGTAGTGAGTAGACAACAGACTTTAGAAATCACTGCCTGGAAAACTTAGCCTATAGATACCTCGCTACTCTTAAAACAAACCCTTGCCTTAGGTTGACACAGACCAGATAAGCCCTCTGCGCGACCGTCCTTGTGTAAAATACGATACTACGCACCACCACCGGGTGAAGTGCTACAATGGTATTTCCGTGCGCTTGGATTTCTCTCGTGTGTGTTAAGAAACACCAACAAGCATTTCGGGCGCCGTTGCCGGGATGGTTGTCGTAGTTGTATATTTCGAGCCTAGTCGACTTCGTGTGACCGGTAATATCCTTTTAAACAAAAATACCAAAAAAGTCCACGTTACTCACGAGGAGCAACCTACCCTACAAAACCTATCCGCTCCTAAGGGCGAGCTCGTAGAACCATGCCAATCTGCGAAGCCAATCACAAACTTCGCAGTATGAGCTCCGCCCGGGCCTTTATAGCCATGGTTCCGGCCCCGAGCCTTTTCGGGCTCGGAATATGAAAACCCCTACCATCACTTAAGGGAGTTCGAAAGCGAGCTCTATGGCTGCCCGACAATTGCGTGCATGACACACGACACGCCGAGGTGGAAGTTGTTTCCGTTCTCTCTCTCACCGAGAGGGCGACTCAATGGTACGCCCATAACATAGGGTCGTAAACGGAGAATGGGAAGAATCTGCGAAACGTATTCTCGTGTAGCGTTCTACCCTTTATCCGTAATCGCGGCCCCGCGACAAGAGATACTCAACTTCCAACAAATAGAGGGTGAAACCTTAAGTGCAGCCCGGGACCGGTTTATCACACTTACACGATCCGCCCGCACTGCCCATACCAAACCACGTGCTTTTACAAAGATTTCTCAAGCTAGGGATCGGATAGGGCAAGCGCCTCGCCGCTTGACACGATCGGGCGGAGGGTCGTGTTCCCATAAAACACCAGCCAGAGGGGAAGCTATCTTAAACCGTATTCTTGAGAATACTCCTCTGCTAGAACCCATCCGAGTAGAACCCAAGCAAAAACAAGAGGAAGTCTCTTCAGCTACTGCCGAACCTGAAACATCTTTAGAGAGACCCTTGCCTGAACCAGAACCAAAGGAGACCGCATGGTCGGATCTCCCGTTTTTCGAGGAAGACCCTATTGAGCAATTCGGTAATACCTCGAATTACGAACAATGAAAGAAACCACCTGTCCCAGTTGGCCCTGAACCACCCCTGGACGAACTCATTCTCCTAGAGTCTATTAAGGAGCTAACCGCTATCATGAGTACGGAATGGCTACAAGAGGAAGGGCCCTCTTTCGAACAAATTCGATTGAACCATCCCTCTACGCCTATCTGTTGCAAATATCAAGGGGACGTAGTGGAGGTCATGTATAATCCTGCTGTGGGCATAAACATCATGTCCAAATCCTTTGCACAACAATGTGACAAGGAAGCACCTAGAACCCACACAACACGGACTTTGCGCATAGCGCCCCGAACTATCATAAAATGCCGTGAGGTTATACACGACCAGATTCTTCTTCATAGGAATGTCAAACTTTCTTTGGATTTTCATATTTTTGATATCCAAGATTTTGACATCCTAATCGGGCATCCCTGGGAAAAGATTCTTGATCTACCACAATCCGGGGATCTAGATGTCAAACTAGGAGGAAAAACTTTGTCCATACCAGTTACTCGAGCCAAAAACTCGGTAACGGACTCCCTCCATGAGTATGACACGCCCGAGGAGGTCAAAGGAGTCATGCTCTATGAAAACCCTGAGATAGACCTAGAACTCGATGCCCAATTCTTCATAGAAGAAGAGGACAACTCAGGGGAAACCATAGAACTTCCCCAAGAGGAAGAGCTGACTCGGCCTCCAGTTGAGCTTAAACCCCTACCCCCTGGCCTACGCTATGTCTTCCTAAACGGTGACACACAAACTCCGGTTATCATTAGTGATAAACTTAGTGACCAGGAGACGACCCAACTCATAGCCGTTTTAGAGAAGCATAGATCGGTCTTTGGGTATTCCTTACAAGATCTAAAAGGGGTAAGCCCAACACTCTGCACACATCGCATACCTATTGACCCTTCCAGTACCCCATCACGTGAACCCCAAAGAAGGCTCAATAATGCGATGCGTGAAGTCGTGAAGAAGGAAGTTCTCAAACTTCTTTGCACCGGGATAATTTATTCCGTACCACACACGATTTGGTTAGCCCAATCCAAGTGGTAGGAATGATGGTCGTTGAGAACTCTAAGAACGAACCCATTCCACTGAGGCAAGTCACAGGGTGGAAGAATACCCGATTTCTATCCACCATGATGACTAGAGCAAGACACCTTTCACATACCCATATGGGTCTCTAGAGCTTGTCTCGCCTCTGCCCACGTGCTCCTACGAGGATCCCAACCTCCTCTTGGTCCATGTTCACGAGACTCTTTAAGAGGATGGTTGTGTCTTCGTGTATCACAAGTTTTGTCGATCTCGTAGTAGCACGATGGCGCTAACCTTGCAAAATTGATCTTTAAAGGTCATTGCTTAGTGGAGAAGCTGGGAACTTCACCACCTTTGATAGCTACAAGAAGAATTCCCGGTCGTCGAGCTTATGACCATAAACAAAGCACCGCCGGGAGATACCCCGACTATCAAAAAAAAAAAAGCTCTTTCTCTTATTAATAAAAGCAAGAACATGTTATCAAGTTAGTATGCACCTTCTGGTATTCTTGTTGCTAACCATTTCAGATGGAGAACGACTAAGAAGAACAAAGGGGCAAACGATGCTTGAAAACATGAGGGCAACATCAACAAGAAACTTTGATGCCCATGGGTGATGGAACATGCTCAAGAGGAGACCCAGACCTTACACACTTGACTTTTGCACAAAAGTCTAAGTGTGGGGGAAGATGGTGACAATCTCAAGTTTCATCCACCAAGGGGTCATATAAAAAAATGATGATGGAGAATAAAAAAGGTGATGACAGCCCAACCTTGCTGAAAAAAATAAAAAAAGAAAAAAAAAAGAGAAGAGAGGAGCAGGTTGGCCTCGCATGGTTACAAAACATACTAGTGTGTTGCCTGATTCCACCCGTCATTGCCTCAACAAGGAAAGAAGGGCTCTCTCTTGATCCTTTGCTGCTACCAAGGCCCATGGTCCGTACACACAAAGTTGTGTGTGTGAGTGTGTGGCCTAGCCTTGAGAAGCACCTGGACAGAGCCATCATGCAAACCGCAGCCAAAACTTCAATGTTTCGTCCATAGATGTTGCCGGTAAGTATATTCAGGTAGGCAAAGAAAATAAATATTCACCAAGTCTCTTCACTCATATTTTCGTCTCCATGGAAATAGAACTTTTTGCTTTCCATACCATGTCACATGCTTCAAGTTTGGGTGTACCTACATGGATACATGTAATACATTCATAGGTCTTTTTAAATTAAGCATGGTGCTTAGGTTAAAAATGATCTTCTTTAATCAAACTTTGACATGGTGTCAAAGTTTGGTTACTGAACTTAGAGCTTTGTTGTCATGATCTATGGAAATATCTTATGCTGGAGATGAATCAAGGCTATGCTTTCAATGCTTCACTTATGTTAGCCTTGCTTGAGTAATTGATGCTATGGTGAACAAAACAAAATAAAATAAAATAAAGGCCCCACGGTATTCATGCCGCTGGAGCCATGTGTTTGTTTTTGTTTTCTTTTCTTTGATCAAATAAACAGGTACAAGAATAAGTGTGGGGGAGATCTCTCAAGCATTCAATCACACTTATCTAGGATCTCCCCAACACAGTACACAAAACACCAAGCAATTCACGATAAAAGAAGGACAAGACGAATGACTACCATTACTCCTTCCTCTTCAAAAACGGTGGTTTGCACAACTCTCTCTCTCTTGCTCGCTCTCTTGCTCTCACATGTGCTAAAAGTTTTGAAGTTTAATTTTGAACATATCAAAAGACAAAACTTTTGATGCTCCATCTCTAGTCTACCAATTGAGAAATGGCATGCATACTCTTTATTCCTCGCCAAAAACCATACTTTGTTGAGCAACTACCTGTTAGGGACCCCATGTTTATCTAAACAATTGAGCTTTGAGATATGGTAGAATGACTTGACACTTGCTCTCTTATGCAATGAGACTTGGTTTTACTTCGAAAATTCAAATAAAGCATGCTCCCCGTTTTGACACTTAGACAAATCCTACCAAAGCCCTGAAAAATGACTGGAATATCCGCTATAGCTACTACATTGTATTGAGTTTTGTCGAGGCTCGTGATCTGCGTTGAGAGAAGCTCATACTCCCAAGATCGAAAAAACACGTACACCTACAAATACACGCCAATTCTCACAATGAGAATTGCGCACAACATGCATCTTTACCATCCACAAAATAAATACTCCATCCAAGTTACACCATGATCATCTCCTGTTATCGAAAAAAGTACCATGCAAAGAAGAAGATACAAAGCTCTGAGAAAAAGAAAAGAAAAAAGAGATGAAAAATGGACATGTGTCCGAGGGCGAGTAGAGCCCACATCTCCAAAAAAAAAAAAAAAAAGAGAAGAAAAGAAAGGAAGAAGTAGCCTGTATCTCTCCAAGAAGCATACAAAAAGAAAGGAGAGAGATCATGAGTCATGGAGTAACCGCAAAACAAAATACCACAAATATTTTCCACACACTTTTGCACATTTCGATCTAGGGGTATGGCCCTTCCCTCCAATGATCCGGAGCTTGACCCGACAAAACATACAAAGGTACGTATGCATCACTCCACTCAAAGATCCACAAAACCCTACAAAAAGATAGGATGAGTGTGAGAGAGAGTGCTTTGGTAAGGAAACACAAAATGAGTGACTATGTGAGAATCAACCATGGAGCATTGCTATTTTATCTTTAAAAATTCAAAAAGTCAACCAAGTCTTTGCACATGAGTAGTAGCAAGGAGATACGATTTCATGACCGTTCCATTGCTCAATCGTCCAAGATAACATGGTAGCCACTCTTGAATGCTCACAAAGCAGGTGAGGCCCGGAATAACTTGTATGCAGGTCTACATCTTGGAGATTGAACCACTTTAGTCCCTATGCCTTCACTCGAGGATGAGTAAAGGGCTAAGTGTGGGGAGTTTGTTGACGGTAACCAACTGCAATTTAAATACCGTCAAACTACACCAAAACAACCCGAAAATAGGGATTTTAAACTAACATATTCCATAGTTTTGGTCTTTATTTGGGCTTGCAGGTACCAACTCAAGAATAATCACTTTGGGCCAAAAATACAAAGAAAAAGTAATAAAAACCAATAAATAGGAAAAGGTCTAAAGAAGCAAATGGCAAGCCCAAAGAAGATTCGGGACAAAACGTCAAAACCGGCGGGGCCAAGACCACCGACAACTTTTCAAAGCAAGAAGGCCCGGCCGCCGAAGCTCGAGCAGCTGGGCCCCGCCCAAAGGGTGCGCGCACACCCAAAGTGCGGCCGCACCCCCCGCCGAGGCGGTTCGGGCCCAGCCGCCGGCAAAGGCGGTTTGTTACCTTCCATACAAGGCACTACCGACGTTGGATGGTCGGTTTGGCAGATTTGGAAGGTGTTCCTAGGTCGGTTTTGGTGTTTTTAGCACTTAGGCCCCTCTCCCTTATGTATAAATAGCTCCCTCTTTCACCTCTCTCAACAACAATTCTAAGGAGAAACCAGTCCACTTGTGCAAGAGAGTAGAATTAGTTCTTCTTCTTCTACTTCTTCTTCTTCTTCTAAATTCTAGAGAGTGAGAGAGGGAAAAGCTAGAAAGAAGCTTTGTTCTTTCTACCCGGAGTTGCCGGTTCGCCCCTCGGTGTTCCCGCGGTTCCTAGGTGGACGGAGTGCTTGGGACTTGTCGGTACCGCCCTTTGTACCTCTCGCAAGCTACTTACACTTTGGTAAGAAGTCTTGTGATTATCTTTCGCCTATTTAATTTTCACGTATATTTCTTAGTTGTTGTAGACATGCGGGATTGGTAGATTGTCTCGTTAAGAGCGTTAGTTCTTAGTGAAGGAACTCTTTGACCGGGGAACCTTGGCCAACATCAAGAACTGTGACCAATAGTGCAAACGTGGTGTTTGGACTAGCGTTCACCTACCTTTTGCGAAGCATCCCACGGTTGAGGGGGTAGGCGGCTGGGTCGTGACAAGCCTTGACCGTCCCTCGAAATCCCCCATGTTCGGCCGCGTGACGTAGAGCTAATTGCCGGAAGCTGCCCAGTTGGTGCGTTGGCGGGTGCCCGAAGTGAGTAGACAATGACTTTAGAAATCACCGCACGGAAAACTTAGCCTATAGATACCTCGCTACTCTTAAAACAAACCCTTGCCTTAGGTTGACACAGACACAGAGATAAGCCCTCTCTCAGCGCGCGGCCGTCCTTGTGTAAAATACGATACCACAGCACCACCGGGTGAAGTGCTACAACGGTATTTGCGTGCGCTTGTGGATTTCTCTGTGTGCGTTAAGAAACACCAACAAGCAATCAACCGCCACCACCTTCTCCTGTCAACCAGGAACAGTTCTTTAACGAGTTTCTGGGTGAGTTGCGCAATATCTCGCGCAACAATGCACGCAGTGGTGGAGGAGGAAATCGAAATAATGATGCGTAAGATAGGCTCCATTCATACAAGGAATTCAAAGGAACCGATCCACCTAAGTTCACACATTCAAGTGAACCAACCAAAGTGGAAGAATGGATGGTTTCAGTGGAGGAAAAGTTCAGATTGTTGGATTTGACTGAGGTGCAGAAGGCTGAATATGCTGCTCATTTGCTTGAAGGACCTGCCGGAATTTGGTGGAAAAATCATCGTGCCACCTACCCAGCTAATACTTCTATTACCTGGGATATGTTCACGGCAGCTTTCCGTGACGCTTATATCCATCCAAGTGTGATTGCTATGAAGTTGGGTGAATTTATCAAGCTTAATCAAGAGGACAAGACCATAACTGAATACCTCAAAGATTTCAACCGTTTGTCCCGATATGCACCAGATATGGTAGATACTGAAGAGAAGAAAATAGCAAGTTTCAGAAGAGGGCTTAATCTAAAGATGCAGAAGACTATTGGAGCCCCATTTAGAAAGAGCTTCAATGATTTCGTCGATGGATCGCTGCTATAGGAGGAGAGCAACAATGCATATGCTGCTGCCAAGAGCAAGAAGAGACCAATGGAAACTAGTTCGAGTCAGAACAAGGTTCTAGTAGTTTATCCTCCAAGCTATCCCCAACCAGATGCACCACTGCAAGAGGAGCCACAGTTTGAGAATTCTCGCTACAGGAAGGCTCATGTTACACCTACTCCAGGAGCAAAGACAGATCTTGTTGGATATAGTGCTTCTACCCATAAAAAGTGCTATAATTGTGGGACGTTAGGACATTTTCCAGGTTTTGCCCACAACCCCAGAGGAACCGACCCTACAGGCAGAAGATTGGACAAGTTCACTCCACCAATATTGAAGAAAGTCCACAAGGAGAGTCTGTAACTGCTGGAACTTGCTTAGTCAACAATCACAATGCTTTGGGTATTGTTTGACTCTGATCGCTCATTCTTTTATGAGCGAAGCTTTTGCCCAAGAACATAATGAGAAGATATCTGATTTGGGTTATGGTTATCGAATTAGCTCAGTAGGAGCTGATCAACTCACCAGGAAGATGAAATCTCATGTTTGGTTTTGGAAATTGATGACACACTTGTGGACTAATCCTTTGCTCTAAGTGATGACTATGAGATAGGATTAGAAGGATGACAAGGAGCATGATGATCATGAACATGGATGATGATGGTGGACATGATGGATCGTCAAGCTCGGTGATCGGCTTGAGAGGAACCCGGAAGATCAAGGCAAAGGTATCTTGATAGGGTTTTCCTTTCAGTGATCAAGACACGATAGAGCATGTGATCACATTATAGGATAGATAGCCGACTATCAAGAGGGAATGCCGCGACAATCCTTTGGTGAAGTGCTTCTTGGTCCAATTGACTTGCATATTGCATTTAGGACAATGAGAGCACTAACTTCGTTCTTGTCTAACTTATCGACGTGCTAACATTGGTGATAACATGGTCATCTTGGACGTGTTGGCAACCCATGGCAAGAGGCGAAGCAAGTTTGAAGCAAAGAGCAAAGAAAAAAAGATTGAGAAGTCTGGCGAGAAAAGGTGACCGGACGCCGCGGTCTCTGGCCGACGACGCGTGCACCGTGGCTCCGGCCGGGCGTCCGATCAAAATAACAGAAAGCATGTTTTGGACTTCGACGCGGTGGATCGACCGGACGCTCGACCGGAACCAGGACCGGAAGCAGCGATCGGACGCGCAAAGGAGGGCGCCAGCCATGGGCCCGAAGTTTGTCGGATGCGACCGGAAGCACCGACCGGACCCACGGCCGACCGGGTGGTTCCGGTCGTTCGTCCGGCCAAGGTCGGAAAGCAAATTTTTTAGAGCAACGGCTCTATTTCGAGGGGGGGTCTATATATTCTTGGATGGCCAGTTCTTGGAGCTCCCTCTTGCACATTTGAACACTCTAACTTGCTAGTGAGCTTGTGAGACTCCTCTCCACTCATCTGTCCATCCATAACTCGAATTTTTGGTGAGATTGAGAGTGATAGAAGTGCATTGCATTGGTGGTTGCATCTAGAGGCACTTCATCCTTGGAGAAGCCACGGGATTCTTGTTTTCTTGGGAATTTGCCCGGTTCCCTAGCGGCTTGGAGCAAGAGGCGGTGTTGAGCTCAAGTGGAGCTTGTTTGAGGCCACACCGGTGGTGATTGTGAGGGTCGTTCCTTACCCCGCGGGAGATTCGCGAAAGGAGCACTAGTGGATTGCTCGTGGCTTGTTGGACCCTCTCTTGTGATCGTTTGCTTGAGCTCCCATAGGGGATTTGGCACCGGCCATTAAGCTTAGCATACGTCAAGTGAGTGTGTCGCCACAACGGGGACTTAGCGTGCCGGCAAGCACGTGAACCTCGGTGAAAAATCATCGTGTCACTTGTTCTTGCTCGTTGGAGATTTCTTGGTGATCACGGTGATTGGCTACAACCTCGACACTACTCCGGTGGTATTGTATTCTAGCACCTCTTGCATTACTTTGGTAGTATATCTTGTTAGGGTGCTAGTGTGAGTAGCTTGTTTAGTTAGCTTAGCCTTGTTAGCTCCTAGTGGTAGAATTAGTTAGTGTATCTTGTCCACCTAGGAGTAACTTAGCAACCTAGCCTTTGAGTGTGATTAGAGATCATAGAATTGCTAGAATTGCTAGGAGGCTTGCATAGCTAGCTTGAAGCTTTTGCTTATTCGCTACGCCGTCTTATTTACTAACCGCCTTGCTTAGTGTTGTTTGTAGAATTTTTAATAGGCTATTCACCCCCTCTAGCCATTAGGACCTTTCAAGTGGTATCAAAGCCGAGGCACCATATTTGTGAGGCTTAACATCCTACGGTGACAAAATGGCAATGACTTTTCATGTCAACAACACTAAGAAGGCGCCACCTTTCGATGACACCAACTTTGCCTATTGGAAGGTGAAGATGACCGCACACCTCAAGTCAATCAATAGAGAAGTGTGGGTTGTGACCGAGAACAAGTTTGAGGTGGCAAAGCCAAATGAGCCAACCGCGGCCGAAGAAAAGAAGCTATACGCCAATGATGTGGCCGTGAGTGCTTTTCATGAGGCATTCAACGATAGAGTGTTTGAGCAAGTCAAGTCACTCACCGTTGCTCATGAGATTTGGAAGAAGCTAGAAGAGTGCTATGAGGGCACCGAAGGCGTCAAGCAAGCAAAGGCCTATATCAAGCTTGAGCAATTCAATAGCTTCAAGATGGAAGAAGATGAGACCGTCTTGGGATGTGTTTCACCGCATGCAAGTGTTGGTGAATGATCTCAATGCTCTAGGAGAAGAGATCAAGGACAAGACCTTCAACATGAAGTTCTTGAGGTGTTTGCCCGAGCGGTTTGGGATGTTCATCACGGTGCTAGTGAGGTCAAATTTGAAGGATTTGACTCCCAACCAATTGCTTGATGAGGTCATGACCGATGACTCCTATAGAGATGACAAGAAAAAGCAAGAGCTCAACAACAAGGCAAACAAGAAGGTCAAGGAAGAAGAGAAGAAAGAGGACAAGAAGAGTTTGGCACTCAAGGCAAGCTCTTCATCCAAGGGCAAGAAGAAGAAGGAAGAATCAAGTGATGAAGAGGATGGTACCTCTACAAGTGGAAGTGAAGTGGATGAGCAAATGGCTCTCTTTGTGAGGAGATTGGGAAAGTTTGTGAAGAAGAACTACATCTCCAAGAACAAGAAGAAGCAATCATCCAAGAAGAAGACCAAGGATGGCAAGAATGAAGGCAACATGACATGCTTTCGTTGCCATGATGATTGTCACTTGATTGCCGAGTGCCCATATGAAAGTGATGATGAGAAGGGCATCAAGAAAGCAAGAAAGAAGAATGATGCCAAGAATGAGAAGGAGAAGAAGCCCAAGAAGAAGAATGAGTCACATGTGGCTATGTGGGATAGTGATGGCTCATCCTCTTCAAGTGATGAAGAAGAGGAGAAGAAGAACAAGAAGAAGGGACAAGCTCACCTTGCTATGCATGACAAGATCTCCCTCTTCGACACTCCTTCCTCATGCTTCATGGCTAAGGCCACCAAGGTACAATCTATCACTAGTGATGATGATGATAGTGATAGTGATAGTGATGATGAGGAGCAAACACTCACTAGGGAGGAATTGCAAAGCATGCTTGATGATTGCATTGTCATGTTCAAGCAAAGTAGGAAGGAATGCAAGGGCTTGCGTAAGGAAACAAAGAGCCTTAAGCAAGAACTTGATGAGCTTCGGGCATCTTATGAGAGTCTAGAGGTAGACCATAAGAAGCTTGAGAAATCTCATTCTAAGTTAGAGAAAGCTCATTCCTCTCTACTAGAAGAGCACAAGTTGTGCCTAGTTGTTGAAAATATTGATACATCCAATGCAAGCATCATGTGTGACATTCTTGTTGATGAATCAACCCCCAAGTGTGAGACCTCCACTAGCTCTATCACTAGCATATCCATCACTAGTGAAGATAATGACAACCCTATGCTTATTCATGAGAATGCTTGCTTAAAGAGGGAAGTAAAAGAGCTCAATCACACCTTGGCTAAGGCTTATGGTGGTGAGGACCGCTTGTGTAACACCCTGGTGTTAATCATGCCATTAGCATATGCATTTCATACCCTAAGCATCATTAGCATGCATGCATGTATCATTATACCATGTTTTGCTTATATTGCATGCTATGCTTTGTCTCATCATTTTATGTATGAAATGCTTGCATAATTGGTTGTTTAATATTTATTTATTCTTAGTTATGTTTATAAGATGTTTTAGAGCAAGGTTGATGTTGGTCATGTTTCTAATTATGTTTTATAATGATAGTTTGACTTGGTTTGACTTGATTTGACCATGAAAGTGAATTATCTTGTTTGCTTAAAAGTCCTAGCTAGGTTTTATGCATGTGTGTGCACCCTTCATAGAAGGTGTAGGTAAATTAGTGTAGAACAAAAGGTGTTATAGGATCGTTTCATGAAAGTGAGTGGATCGTGTTCGAAAAGTCAAAAATAGTTTGATTTGAATGAAATTAGGGTTTGTTTGACCATCGGAGTAGTTTAGCTTCGATCGATCGCAGTTTCCGATCTAGGCCGAATTAGGAGAATGTTTGTGTAGGTGAAATGTTCAAAATTTCGTAAGGAACATTTCATTCAATATGTGTTTTTGCTAGTTTTGCACGTATCTCGAAAGCTACTGGGGCAAAATAGGTCGATTAGGGTTTGGAGTCCGGCTTTTAGAGACGCTTTGGTTCGGGCGTCACTAATGCCGTGGCCGCCACCACCCGCCACGACGCTGCCCGCAGCCGCGCCGCGCGTGTCGCGCTTCCTCTCCAACCCCCCGCGCCCAAGGCCGCAAGGGGGAGCGAGCCGCGCCTTGCACGCCACTCGCCCCTCGCTTCCCTTCTTGCCCAAGCGAAACGCAGCGGCCGAACGCAGAACAACGCGTCGCCCACGCCATTGCCGGCGCTCACCGCCGCCCGGCTCATCACCGCTGCTCCGCTGCCCGCCAAAGCTAGCCCGCAGCCTTCGCCAACTCACCCTACACCTCCTCGTCCCCGTCCGTTGCCCAAACCCGACCAAAGACGAGAGCCAATCGCGCTGAATTCCGTCCCGCCGGAATTTTCGGCCGCCATGGTCGTGCTCACCATCGCCGACGAAAACCGCCACCACCGGCCGTGCCGTAGCCCTCTCCAACTTAAGCGCTCTGCCACCTCGCTCCCTACCTCCGCGGCCACCCAGAGCCCCCGAACCATGGCCCATAGCCGCTGAACGGCAGGTTTCCGCCGTCGTCGTCCCGCCGGGCGCCGCCGCGCACCACCTCGCCCCGCGGCCATGCTCGTCGGAGCCATCCCCGCGTCCCTACTAGCGTGCGCCCTCTGGTTCGTCTCGACCTACGGATGCTCAAACGCCCGCCCATCGAGCCAATCCGCGCCCGGTTCACCGGAACGCGGCTGCTCGCCCGTTACCCAGCGCCGCCGTGTCGGCCTCCCCACCGTCGAACGCCACCCCTTCGCCGTCCCTAGCAACCAACCGGCGGATCCGGTCCGCCTTGACCCCCCGCTGGCCCGTGCTCTCCTCGCCGCCCACCTCACCGCCGGGAACGACGGATCCGCCGGCATGCAACCACCGCCCGCCGCCATGGACACCGGCGAGCCCACGCCGGTGCTCCTCCGGCCGACCATGGGCACCATCGAGATGCGCCTCGACGAGAGAGTCCGTGACATGCCCATAGCGCCGCCCGAAACCTCGCCGACGACGAGATCCCTCGCCCGGCAGCGCCGTCCCCCGCCCTCTGTCTCTATGACACGCGGGCCCGGCCTGTCAGGGAATATCCTTTATATATTTCTTATTTTTCAGTTTGCATGCATGTCTTATAAAATTCATAACTTGGTCATTTTAGCTCCAATTTGAGTGAGACAAATTTTGTTGTGCTTGTTATGAATAGATCTACAGTATAAAAATAGGAGTTTGCAGTTTCTGGTAGTTTTTATATTTATTTACATTTATTGCATTTATTGCCATGAAAATAGATAAATGTGTATCTTTCTTTTGGTGCATGGTAAAATAGTGGTTCCTATATGAAATGTTCATGTTTTGAGATGTACAGCATGGGAAAAATATGTTTGACCCTAGGTTCTGTGGTGGAAATATGATTTTTGATTTATGTGCTATTTACCATGCTTTCTTAGGAAATTCATAGAAAAATAATTGCTAGGGTTTTGGATGTGAGACTTGGTGTGCTTGGTTTTGATAGGTTTTAGTAGCTTGTCATACTTAGAAATCTGTTGTCTGACACTTTTCATAGTACAAAGTATTTTCATGCCTAGTTTGAGTGATAGCATGTTATTTTTGTGTAGGACAGTATATGCATGATCTTGCCATGAGATTTTTATGGTAGCCTTGTTAGACCCTTAGCATGCTCTGGTAATTTTTGTAGAATTTTCTGAAGTAGTTATGTATTTACCATATTTATGTTGCATGGAAAATAGCCTAGAAATGAATGTTATGTTAAGGTAATGTGTGTTGATAATTTTATTGTTTGTTCCTAGCCTGAATAGGACCTGTTTGTATGGTTGGTCTACTGGTATTATGTTTTTATAAAACTAATTTAATTCTAGCTTTTATATTTAAAGTATGCATGTGTAGTGGATATTTAGGGAATGTCATTTCATGTGCATTAGTTTATCTTTTGGCTTGTTCAGTAGGTTTATTTGATAGATTATGACTTGGTTGGCTTGCTGGAAAAGTCCCAAGTGAAGTGCATGCTTGGATGAATTAGTATGAGAGTTGTAAGTTGTAGGTTGCCTGAAAACAGAGTCTCTGTTTTTGCTGTTTTCGAGGCTGATAATGCCAGATTCAGGTCTGGGTGATATGGAATGTTTTGTAGATAATTTTGTTATCTTTCCAACGAGTATTTGTTTGCTGCATTTGGAGTTATAGAACTCCCCTGTGTGACTGTTTTTTAGTGACAAAGATGTCTAGCTGCCATTTGCGGTGTTTAGTGAATTAGGGTGTTTTGCTCGATGTAGATTATTAGGGTTTCTTGCATAGTTATAATTGTGTTTTACTGCGAAGAGATATCCACTTACTAATATCATACATCATAATGCATTCATCCATTCCTCGTCAATCATGCATTCCTTAATAATTATCCTTGCATACATATTCATATTGGATCGAAGGAAAGAGAGCGCGAGGAAATCGAGGAACAGCAGGAAGGAGAGGTCCACATCTAGAAGTGCAGCAAGAGGAGGTTCCAGAAGAAGCAGAGCGTGTCGTCAAGCTGTTGAAGTGCCCAAGGCACCTTCTAACCCTCTTCTGAAGGCAAGCCCCGGAGCATTCCGCCCTTTCCTAATTCTTCCAATTAATTTGACTTGAGTCTTTTATATGTTTCCTGCATTAAGTTTAGGGAAATGGTTGAAACCGTTGATGCATTATGATCCTTGTTGAAAGTTGCCCTATCCCATATAGAGGTCTAGGTTAATGCTCAGTACCATGTTTGCAGTAGACAGTGATTGCGGTCACTTGAGGTTATGTTGTGAACAATCACATGGGTGATTGTTGGGCTGCTGCTGAGAACCTGCTTAATAAAACATGTTAGATTGGATGGAACTTGTGGTCTTTCCATCTAATCGTTTAAGGACTCATACTTTGTCGGGCTGTGGTCGGAAGTTGAACGTACCTAGCATTTAGTAGGCTCCGCGGGGTCGTGAGCCACGAAGCTCGTGGGAATGTTACGGGCCGGCCATGCTCGCTTTATCGCTCCTCCTTTGGTGATGGTTGGTGTGGTTAATCGGGCACAAGAAGATGCGCACGAGGGGTCGTACTCGTTGCTTACGCTCACTTGGGTGCTCGAGAAGGAGGGGGTAGCCGGCAAGACCGAGACTTTACGTCCCGTAACGTCCTGGGAGTAATCGAGTCTGCCCTTGTAAAGTAGACTTGGTTTGTGTCAGGGTATTCGCCAGCTGGTTTGCAAATCGATTCGAATCGCCATCTCTCCTGGTTAGTGAGAACCCGGGATGCTTCCACGGCAATGTAGTCTTAATCACTACAATATATGTTATTATCATGTTGCAGCAAATATAATTCTGATCAAGTTACTTATGCTGTTATTTATATTACTGAGCATATGTCTTTAACCTTGACTATACAGGACCTATGGTTATGTTTATAATAATTAACCTTTTAACTTGGAAGAATTCAAGTAGTATGTGTAGGCTCACTAATCAACCCTATTTTATGAAATTAAATGTGAGTCGGCCAGACTCGAGATAAAGCCAAGCATGATCCTTGAGTCTTTTCCTTATTTTTACGGTTTAAGACGGGTAAGTCTTGCGGAGTATAATTGAGTACTCACGGGTTAATTCCCGATGTTGCGGGTGACTCCGTCTAGCATGAATTGATCCAGTTGTGTGTTGTCGTGGTTGAAGAATAATGCCTAGGGCATGGCAATCTACGTATTTCCCTATCTCCTGCTACTACGGGGTTGACACTATGTTGGCACTATCTTTTTTTATTTCCATTTTGTACCACTAATTGGTTTTGAAAACTATTGCTTCCGCGACTCTGAACTATTTTGTAAACAAATGTGTTCATCGCACTCGATTATAATATATTGAATTTGGTTTAAGATACCGCGATTTGAACTACCGAGCTCAACGATCCTTGTTGTGTTGTTAATTGAGTTTGAAATCACTTTCGAGATTTCCGAATACCGGGTTTATATGGACTCAAGTGTAGATCTGCGATTGCTTCGGTAATTGCGAATTATACTTGATTTCTTATAAATTGGTCGGCTCTGTCACAACCGGCATCGAGCTTAGTTCAGTACTTAAAAATCCGATCCGGTGTTTAAATTAAAATGAACCACTAATCTTTTGTGAAAATTTTGCGAAAATAAAAATCTTTTCGGTGGTGTGAGTAAAAGATTTGCAAAATTAATAGTGCATGGTCATACCCGTTATGCCCAATTAAGGACAGTCGGTGGCCCTACTAACTTGGGATGGGTTTATGCATCATATTTTGTTGTTTGTGTTTGGTTGCCGTGCGGCCGATGAGGCGGGGCTACTCACTTGAGTAGTCATGTATGGATCGAAATACCTCTACGCCCCGTGTAAATGATGTTCATTGCCTCTCGCCCAAGGTAAAGATGTGAGTGTGAGAGCATGATCGGACAAACGCCGGTCTAGGGGTAAAAATAAAATGTTTTGAGAGCTCCATGGTCGGGTAGTGCCCCCTCAGAGACTTGTGTATGGGTACATAGGTGTCTTTGGGTGTAAAATGTGCTTTTCCATAAGGTATGCGATGCCGTCGGGTGGACTGACGAAGCGGTATATGCAATTTAAATTCATGCATTGCATAAATATATTGTGGGCTGAAATGAAACTTTGCGGGTACACTAACTACGCCAAACGTGTAGATCGACTAGTTGCGAATTATTTTCGTTTGAGAGAATGTTGGTTGTGCCACCACTTATAACTTGTAGTAACCGATCTTTCCTATTGCTTTGTGAGGACGGAAGTTACGTTCATGCATCATGTTTATAATGGTTATTGCATTCATGCATTCACATAAATAAAATGGAAATGCATTCCTTTTTCTTCCCTTTTCTTCTCTGGTCGTCCCTTGTTAAGGTACTCGTCCCTTTTTCGATAAAAGTGATCAACTTAAGCCTTACTCTCACCAAAATCACCAAACCCTTGTTACCGATTTCCCTTGTAGCAACAGCTAGTAGTAGCTAATTCATTGAAGAGCCTCGGAAGATACAACGACGCCTTGATATTCCCGAGATGACCTAAAGTGTTGCTAATTGCATCTAGTCAGATAGTACAACTTGGATGGAAGGCATGGTAGCTTTTGTGAGATCACGAGTACCATGTTTGCCACATTTTGGATCATCAATGGCAAGGAGTATCAGTACAAGAATACTATGGTAGTAGATAACGAGGAGAAAGTGAGAGCAAAGGAATACCAGGAGGACAAGCAGAAGGTCACCAGCGTGCTTCACAAGTAATTACTGTCAACTGTGCAGCCTTAGAGGATGCCGAATGGAACATGGAGTAGCAACTCAAGGGTTGCAAGCTACACAAGAGACGTCGGAATAATTGAGGCAACATGAATTGTGAGAAAAAGAAGGATCCAGCTCAAGCAAATGTTGTTGGATTGTAGCATCGATGGTTAGCTCGAACCCTAGAAAAGACTAGCCTGTAGTACCACACGTTAGTGCTGAAAAGGAGTCCTGGACCTAAAGCCAAGGTTAGGTAGTACAACCCATAGGGAGACCAACCTAGCAGTACTTGGGAGTACGAGTGAAGAGCAGGAACAATGTCTTTTCATTCCTGACACATGACTTCGGAAATAAGATGTCAGAATGATCAGTTGAGGCAGCAGAATTAGGAGGTGTGCAAAGGATTTATGAGATACAACATAGCTATAAGGAAAGGAGTGTAATCAGTTGTTCAATGTACACTATCTTCACACATCGTGAAGAGGATGATGGCTCAGAGGATGCTGATGATGGAGGTGACATGTTAAACGCTTCATTGGACATTCGTAGATATGCCTCGTTTTCATAGATGTACGCTAGATGTTAAGTTTTTCATGTGATCCTGGTTGAGAAATGTATCTTAGCTTTATCGTTAGCTTAATCCTCCTCATGAGACTTTATTTCAACTACGGATCCTTTGCAAGTGAAGTAATGGATTAACACTCAAACTTCATTAACTGTACAGACCTCAATGGATTTAGTAAAGGATACGAGCTCCGTGGGGGTTTTGTGTATTATGCTTACACTATACACCTTTTGTGTATGAGTGCTTTGGTGATATGATGATTAAGTTATGGTTACCTTTATTTGTTGACTTCTCAATAAATTCAGTGTAACTCTAATTTAATATCCATATTCACCATTGGAATTATTGGCTCGTAATCACCACTAAGGACATGTGGAGATGCCTTAGATCCTGCATTCAGATAGAGAAGAGAACCGCAGTTACCACCACCCTCTCTCATTAGCCAGGAGTTGTGCTTTAACTAGCTCTCGGGAGAGTACGCAATATGTATTGCGCAACACCGTGTAGGGTTGTTGTGGACACCATGAGAGTGAAGTAATCAGTGCAACACCCCAAAAGATTTCACAGATACCAAACCTCTTCTGCCTTAGAGAAGCTGACGAGTAATTTGACCTTGGAAAGCAAGTTTGGCCTATTTTGTTGACGAAGTATTGAAGACTAAGTCTACCACCCACCTGTTAGATGGATTAGTAGGAATATGGTGTTCTCACCATTGTGCCATTTACCCAGTTAATACTTCTATTACCTGGACTAGGCCCACACAAACATTTGTGAGGCTTATAAATGCATCGGTGGGATCACTATGAAAGCAGATGAACTTATGAGGGTAATACCGGGTGCCAAAACAATGACTTGGTACCTACAAGCCTTCGACGATTTATCTTGCTATACCCTATAGTACGGGAACTCTGAAGCCAATGAGTCAGTTAGTTTCAGAGAGGACTCACTGTCAAGATGGAAAATAGCATTTGAGTTTCGTGCAGGAAGACCTTCCTTGCCCTGCAGAGGGAAGACAACAATAACAACACTTGTTTTACCGCAAGGATCAAAAGAACCCCTTTTGAAGGTGGCTTAGCCTAGAAAGATACTTCCACCGCCCATTGATCGACTATCTTCGGTTAGTTGCAAGATTTCAATATGCACCACTACCGAAGGAGTCACAATATGAAAACCTTTGATACAAGAAATCCTATGTCACTTCAATGTAGGAGAGAAGGGCGATCTAAAATGCTAAGTACAAACCCTTTATGGGAAACAACTGCAATGGCTATAGGAATGCTCGGACACTTTTGAGGTTTTTGTGCACACCCAAGGGAGAATGAGATCAACAGAACCGAGCTTGAGCAAGCTCATTGCACCAATACTGAAGAGATCCCAGAAGAAGGGCCGTAACCATCAATACGTGCCTAACCAACTATTTTAATGTTGTTGTTTTGTTTGACCTCGAATCTTTACATTCGCTATGAGTCGAACGTATATACAAGAGCATCATGGAGAGATAATTGAAGTGGAACATGGTTATATCATGTCAGTTTGGCAAGGATTAGGATGGAGGGTTAAGAAAATCTTAACTTCTCTGATAATATTGCCCTATTGGGGCTAAGATGTCATTTCGGAATTAAGTTGGACAAATTTAATGCAGAGCAATTATAGACCCTTTGAAATGAGCAATTATCCTGAGAGACTTCCGAGATGGAAAAAGAACCCAGATAATCATGCACCGATTGCCTATCTTATCTTCGCTATGTTGCAAGTTACCAGTACATCAGATACGTATTGTGGTATGATAAGTTCTGGATGTTTTTCCTAGAAAGTTATCATGGGTTACCTTAGATAAAGGTGTGAAGTTTGCATCGAGATTAGTGCCAGGAATAACCCCTGTTCTAGAAGGCTATATAGGATGTCATTAAATGAGTTAGCCGAATTGAAGCTACAGGTGCAAGATTTATTGGATCAATCCCTAGTATGTGTGTGAATTACCGACCCCTCAATGCGGTAGTAGTTAAGAATAAATATTCGTTTCCCGGCATTGACTTTCTCTTGGTCGATTGTCGAATACTAAATGGATCGATCTTCATCTAGGTTACTAGTAATACAAGATTTGACCACAAGATATTTTGAAGACCGCTTCTCTACAAGATATGGGTAGTATGAGTATTTTGTCATGTCCTTTGACCTGACAATTACTCCAGTTTATTTTATATACCCAATGAAATTGGTATTCATGCCCAAGTTATAACTTCGCAGTCGTGTTTATCGATAACGTTGGGGTATAGTCAGAAATAATGAAGACCATGAAGAATGCCTGAGAATAGCGTTGATCAACTTCAGAGGACACCAATGCTACATTAAGTTCCAGCAAGTAGAAAATTGAATTGGAGAAAGTGCAGTTCCTTGAACATGTTCTATCCGAAGATGATGTTGCTTTGTGGATGCAAATATAGTCCGAGTAACTATGAATTCGGAGACAATAACGTTTGTCACTATGGTTTGGAACTTTTCTTAAGTTTAGTCAGTTATCAATTTATAACCGACCTAAGATCCCCGAACCCATGACAACGTTGTTGTAAGGAGAATGGAAAATTCGTGTGAACACTAAAGTATGAGACGACTTTTGTACTTTTATGAGAGTTGTTAACAATCACTCTAGTGTTTATACATACGGATATGGAGGAACCTTTTGATGTGTTTTGCAGTACCTATGGTACAAGACTTGACGTGCACTTATACAAGACGGACGGGTAATTATTATGTTTTGTGGCAACTAAGGAAGTTTGAGGTGAATTACCCAACACAGGAATTGGAAATTTCAGCTATAAGTGCATACTCTGAAGGATTTGTGCCCCTAACCTACTTAAAGGTGTGTCGTCTTGATGCCAAACACCAAAGTCTCGATTGGACCCTCGCTCAAGACGAACTAAAGTTGAGACAAAGAAGATAGATAGAGGTGGTATCTTAGGACGATTTGGAAGTGTTATACCACACATGCAAGCCAAAGGTTATCACCTATCGACGCCTAAAGTCTGAAGGCATATTGCACCCTTGACAAGTTATTGATAGAAGAGGATTCAACTTGATGCACCCTCCAATGTGCATAACGTTGGTTTGAAGTTCCCTTGAAAGCCAGAAGTAATTCTTTCATCAATCAGAAACGCTTCAAGATTGAAGGGAATTGTATCTAATGTTTGATGACCGTCATGTTATGAATAAGGATAAGAGAGCACAGAGATCAGTCTTCCGAAAATCACTCTTTTGCCTCTTGAATCATGTGATACTTCTTGTTTCGTAACCCCAACTTGCACGTGATGCTTATCCATGCAAGGTCCATCAGGGTCGTGTTAAATATCACGTTGGTTGTAGAATTGCTATGGTGTTGTGATTTATAACTGATGGTGCCGCGACGAAACCGGGAGCCTCCTATGACTGCAGGCACAAGGTGTGCTTTGCTTTCGACACTTGTATTTGGTATCGTTGTTACTAGTCATGACTCATTGTCAAAACTACACTAGTGTGTTGTTTTCTCTGATACTTTCCTTGATCATCTATTCTATATCATGTTGAAGATCTTTATACAATCCTTGAATTTGAGCTTTGCCTTGGAATGGCAAATAAGATGATTTTTGGAAGAACAGGTCACTGACATCAACATTAACAGACTACAAGAAGAGATAGACAAAGTGAATTTGCTGACCATCTCCATGAGTAGTGTCATTTTTTTTCATGGACATGTGTCACGTTTATTTTGAGCAACGAGAGCACCCAATGCTCATAGGTTGAATAGTTTGCAAGGCAAATGAGGATCGACATTATTTATCTCAATCAGATGTTAGTTTCAAAATCTCTCAAGTCTAGAAAAGATGATAATGGTTGAAATATCCTAGAAGTTAGCCAGTAATCTCCAACACGTTAGAAAGGTCATACTTGACCCACACGGGATATCTTTGGATTCCAAGATAGAGACTACGGTTATCTCAAGCATCGACCATGAAGAGAAATTGAAGGCTTGGAATCGAAAGAAGGATTGCACCAGGAATGACAGATCCCTATCTAGGAAAAACCAGTTTAGCCAGTGCAGTTTACCTAGATTTATGAAGGTAAGTTTCAGTTCCTTTCATGGTTACAACCGGAGAATGTTTGAGAGTACTTGAAAAATGTATTCAAGTCGAGAAAAGGCAGGTCAACATCAACTTGACTTATTTTGAAGAACCAATCTGAGTTTGGATGTCGGAGGAAGGGCAACTTATCATGTGATTGGAAGGTCGTACAAGATTCTATAGAGGACCCCGGTGGGAATGATGCCAAGTAGGATGTAGAAACGTATCTTCGTGAGACTTGTCCCTTGTTTTCCAAACAAGTGCTAAGTAACGCCAAATCTCGGGACGAGATTTCTTTAAGGGGGGAAGATTTGTAACACCCTGGTGTTAATCATGCCATTAGCATATGCATTTCATACCCTAAGCATCATTAGCATGCATGCATGTATCATTATACCATGTTTTGCTTATATTGCATGCTATGCTTTGTCTCATCATTTTATGTATGAAATGCTTGCATAATTGGTTGTTTAATATTTATTTATTCTTAGTTATGTTTATAAGATGTTTTAGAGCAAGGTTGATGTTGATCATGTTTCTAATTATGTTTTATAATGATAGTTTGACTTGGTTTGACTTGATTTGACCATGAAAGTGAATTGTCTTGTTTGCTTAAAAGTCCTAGCTAGGTTTTATGCATGTGTGTGCACCCTTCATAGAAGGTGTAGGTAAATTAGTGTAGAACAAAAGGTGTTATAGGATCGTTTCATGAAAGTGAGTGGATCGTGTTCGAAAAGTCAAAAATAGTTTGATTTGAATGAAATTAGGGTTTGTTTGACCATCGGAGTAGTTTAGCTTCGATTGATCGCAGTTTCCGATCTAGGCCAAATTAGGAGAAAGTTTGTGTAGGTGAAATGTTCAGAATTTCGTAAGGAACATTTCATTCAATATGAGTTTTGGCTAGTTTTGCACGTATCTCGAAGCATAGGGCAAAATAGGTCGATTAGGGTTTGGAGTCCAGCTTTTTAGAGACGCTTTGGTTCAGGGCGTCACTAATGCCGTGGCCGGCCACCCTGCCACGACGCGCTGCCGCGCGCGCCGCGTGTCGCGCTTCCTCTGCCAACCCTGCCGCGCCGCGCCTGCAAGGGGGGAGCCAGAGCCGCGCCTTGCACGCCACTCTGCCCCTCGCTTCCCTTCTTGCCCAAGCGAACGCAGCAGCAGCGTAACAACGCGTCGCCCACGCCATTGCCGGCGCTCACCGCCGCCCAGCTCGTCACCGCTGCTCCGCTGCCCGTCCAAGCTAGCCCGCAGCTTCGCCAACTCACCCTACACCTCCTCGTCCCGTCCGTTGCCCAAACCGACCAAAGACGAGAGCCAATCGCGCGGAATTCCGTCCGCCGGAATTTTCGGCCGCCATGGTCGTGCTCACCGTCGCCGACGAAAACCGCCACCACCGCCGCGCCGTAGCCCTCTCCAACTTAAGCGAAGCTCTGCCACCTCGCTCCCTACCTCCGCGGCCACCCAGGAGCCCGAACCATGGCCCATAGCTGCCTGAACGGCAGGTTTCCGCCGTCGTCGTCCCGCCGGAGCGCCGCCGCGCACCACCTCGCCGGGGCCGTGCTCGTCGGAGCCATCCCCGTCCCTACTAGCGTGCGCCCCGGGTTCGTCTCGACCTACGGATGCTCAAACGCCCGCCCATCGAGCCAATCCGCGCCCCGGTTAGCCGGAACGCGGCTGCTCCGCCGTTGCCGCGCCGCCGTGTCGGCCTCCCCGCCGTCGAACGCCACCCCTTCGCCGTCCCTAGCAACCAACCAGCGGATCCGGTCCGCCTTGACCCCGCGAAGCCCGTGCTCGCCTCGCCTGCCCACCTCACCGCCGGGAACGACGGATCCGCCGGCATGCAACCGCCGCCGCCGCCATGGACACCGGCGAGCCCACGCCGGTGCTCCTCCGGGCCGACCATGGGCACCATCAGATGCGCCTCGACGAGAGGAGTCCAGACATGCCCATAGCGCCGCCAGAAACCTCGCCGACGACGAGATCCCTCGCCGGCAGCGCCGTCCCCTGCCTCTGTCTCTATGACACGCGGGCCCGGCCTGTCAGGAATATCCTTTATATATTTCTTATTTTTCCAGATTTGCATGCATGTCTTATAAAATTCATAACTTGGTCATTTTAGCTCCAATTTGAGTGAGACAAATTTTGTTGTGCTTGTTATGAATAGATCTACAGTATAAAAATAGGAGTTTGCAGTTTCTGGTAGTTTTTATATTTATTTACATTTATTGCATTTATTGCCATGAAAATAGATAAATGTGTATCTTTCTTTTGGTGCATGGTAAAATAGTGGTTCCTATATGAAATGTTCATGTTTTGAGATGTACAGCATGGGAAAAATATTTTGACCCTAGGTTCTATGGTGGAAATATGATTTTTGATTTATGTGCTATTTACCATGCTTTCTTAGGAAATTCATAGAAAAATAATTACTAGGGTTTTGGATGTGAGACTTGGTGTGCTTGGTTTTGATAGGTTTTAGTAGCTTGTCATACTTAGAAATCTGTTGTCTGACACTTTTCATAGTACAAAGTATTTTCATGCCTAGTTTGAGTGCTAGCATGTTATTTTTGTGTAGGACAGTATATGCATGATCTTGCCATGAGATTTTTATGGTTGCCTTGTTAGACCCTTAGCATGCTCTGGTAATTTTTGTAGAATTTTCTGAAGTAGTTATGTATTTACCATATTTATGTTGCATGGAAAATAGCCTAGAAATGCATGTTATGTTAAGGTAATGTGTGTTGATAATTTTATTGTTTGTTCCTAGCCTGAATAGGACCTGTTTGTATGGTTGGTCTACTGGTATTGTGTTTTTATAAAACTAGTTTAATTCTAGCTTTTATATTTAAAGTATGCATGTGTAGTGGATATTTAGGGAATGTCATTTCATGTGCATTAGTTTATCTTTTGGCTTGTTCAGTAGGTTTATTTGATAGATTATGACTTGGTTGGCTTGCTGGAAAAGTCCCAAGTGAAGTGCATGCTTGGATGAATTAGTATGAGAGTTGTAAGTTGTAGGTTGCCTGAAAACAGAGTCTCTGTTTTTGCTGTTTTCGAGGCTGATAATGCCAGATTCAGGTCTGGGTGATATGGAATGTTTTGTAGATAATTTTGTTATCTTTCCAACGAGTATTTGTTTGCTGCATTTGGAGTTATAGAACTCCCTGTGTGACTGTTTTAGTGACAGCATGTCTAGCTGCCATTTGCAGTGTTTAGTGAATTAGGGTGTTTTGCTCGATGTAGATTATTAGGGTTTCTTGCATAGTTATAATTGTGTTTCTGCGGAAGAGATATCCACTTACTAATATCATACATCATAATGCATTCATCCATTCCTCGTCAATCATGCATTCCTTAATAATTATCCTTGCATACATATTCATATTGGATCGAAGGAAAGAGAGCGCGAGGAAATCGAGGAACAGCAGGAAGGAGAGGTCCACATCTAGAAGTGCAGCAAGAGGAGGTTCCAGAAGAAGCAGAGCGTGTCGTCAAGCTGTTGAAGTGCCCAAGGCACCTTCTAACCCTCTTCTGAAGGCAAGCCCCGGAGCATTCCGCCCTTTCCTAATTCTTCCAATTAATTTGACTTGAGTCTTTTATATGTTTCCTGCATTAAGTTTAGGGAAATGGTTGAAACCGTTGATGCATTATGATCCTTGTTGAAAGTTGCCCTATCCCATATAGAGGTCTAGGTTAATGCTCGCACCATGTTTGCGATGAGACGGTGATTGCGGTCACTTGAGGTTATGTTGTGAACAATCACATGGGTGATTGTTGGGTCAGCTGGCGAGAACCCGCTTAATAAAACATGTTAGATTGGATGGAACTTGTGGTCTTTCCATCCGATCGTTTAAGGACTCATACTTTGTCGGGCTGTGGTCGGAAGTTGAACGTGCACGGCATTTAGTAGGCTCCACGGGGTCGTGAGCCACGGCTCGTGGGAATGTTACGGGCCGGCCATGCTCGCTTTATCGCTCCTCCTTTGGTGATGGTTGGTGTGGTTAATCGGGCACAAGAAGATGCGCACGAGGGTTGTACTCGTTGCTTACGCTCACTTGGGTGCTCGAGAAGGAGGGGGTAGCCCGGCAAGACCGAGACTTTACGTCCCGTAACGTCCCCGGGAGTAATCGAAGTCCGCCCTTGTAAAGTAGACTTGGTTTGTGTCGGGGTATTCGCCACCGGGTTTGCAAATCGATTCGAATCGCCATCTCTCCCGGTTAGTGAGAACCCGGGATGCTTCCACGGCAATGTAGTCTTAATCACTACAATATATGTTATTATCATGTTGCAAAAAAATATAATTCGATCAAGTTACTTATGCTTTGTTATTTATATTCTTGAGCATATGTCTTTAACCTTGACTATACAGGACCTATGGTTATGTTTATAATAATTAACCTTTTAACTTGGAAGAATTCAAGTAGTATGTGTAGGCTCACTAATCAACCCTATTTTATGAAATTAAATGTGAGTCAGCCAGCTCCAGATAAAGCCAAGCATGATCCTTGGAGTCTTTTCCTTATTTTCTGGTTTAAGATGGGTAAGTCTTGCGGAGTACAATTGAGTACTCACGGGTTAATTCCTGATGTTGCAGGTGACTCCGTCTAGCATGAATTGATCCAGTTGTGTGTTGCTGTGGTTGAAGAATAATGCCTAGGGCATGGCAATCTACGTATTTCCCTATCTCCTGCTACTACAGGGTTGACACTATGTTGGCACTATCTTTTTTTATTTCCGCTATACCACTAATTGGTTTTGAAAACTATTGCTTCCGCACTCTGAACTACTTTGTAAACAAATGTGTTCATCGCACTCTGATTATAATATATTGAATTTGGTTTAAGATACCTGCGGATTTGAACTACTGAGCTCAACGATCCTTGTTGTGTTGTTAATTGAGTTTGAAATCACTCGGAGATTTCCGGAATACCGGGTTTATATGGACTCAAGTGTAGACTGCGATTGCTTCGGTAATTGCGAATTATACTTGATTTCTTATAAATTGGTCGGCTCTGTCACAGCTTGCTTATGTGCTTGGGTAGCCAAAGGGCATCCTTATACAAGAAGGGCTTAGGCTATATCCCCAAGAAAGGCAAGGCCGCCTATGTGACTCACAAGACTCGTTTTGTGAAGAGCAATGGTAGCTATTGCAAAGCTTGCAAGCAAGTTGGTCATGTGGAGCAAAAGTGCATGAACAAGAGGACCAATGTTTCTTCCATCAAGCTTGATAATTCATATATGCTTGTGAAGAAGAACAATGGTGTTCGTGCTAGGTACATTGGTACACCATGGATGGGCTCAAAGAAGAAAGCCATTTGGGTACCAAAGGCCTTGGTGACTAACCTTGAAGGACCCAAGCAACATTGGGTACCTAAGAAGAATTGATCTTATTTTGTAGGTCAATTATCATGCCGGAGGAGAGCATTGGATAATGGATAGTGGGTGCACTCAACACATGACCGGGGATTCTCATATGTTCAAGTCTATTAGCATCAAGGGTATTGATGAATATGAATCAATCACATTTGGCAATAACAAGAAAGGCAATGTGTTGGGGCTAGGCAAGATTGCTATCACTCAAGAGAAAAGCTTGTCAAAGGTGTTGCTAGTTGATCATCTTGATTACAACCTATTGTCGGTTTTCTCAACTTTGTGATCATGGCTACAAATGTATATTCACAAGCCAAGAAGTTGAAGTGGTTAGTGGTGATGGTGCCAATATGATCTTCAAGGGATTTAGATATGGTGATCTCTATCTTGTTGACTTCAACTCAAAAGAAGCCAAGTTGACAACATGTTTACTCTAAAAGGCTAGCAAAGGGTGGTTGTGGCATAGAAGGCTTGGTCATGTTGGAATGAAGCAATTGAACAAGTTGATGAAGCATGACTTGGTTAGAGGCTTGAATGATGTGAAGTTTGAGAAGGACAAACCTTATGGAGCATGTCAAGCCGGCAAGCAACATGGCAATGCACATCCAACCAAGAGCACAATGAGTACAAGCAAGGCATTTGAGTTGTTGCACATGGACTTGTTTGGGCCAACATCATACTCTAGCATTGGTGGCAACAAGTATGGTTTTGTCATAGTTGATGACTACACTAGATACACATGGGTGTTCTTTTTGCATGACAAGAATGATGTGTTTGAGCTTTTCAAGACATTTATCAAGAGGGTTCAAAATGAGTTTGAGACATCCATCAAGAAGATTAGGAGTGACAATGGAAGTGAATTCAAGAACATAAGAATTGAAGAGTTATGTGATGAGCTTGGAATTGGACATCAATTCTCACCAACCTACACTCCTCAATCCAATGGTGTAGTTGAGAGGTAAGAATAGAACCTTGATTGAAATAGCAAGATCAATGCTTAGTGAGTAAAATGTTAGCCATTCCTTTTGGGCAGAAGCAATCAACACGGCTTGCTATTGTAGCAACCGACTCTATTGCCATGGGATGCTTGGCAAGACACCATATGAGTTACTCAATGGAAGGAAGCCCAACATTGGATACTTTAGAGTCTTTGGATGCAAATGCTACATTCTCAAGAAAGGCACAAGATCGGGCAAGTTTGACAAGAAATGTGATGAAGGGTTTCTTGTTGGATATTCAACCACAAGCAAAGCATATAGAGTTTGGAACTTGGGTAGTGGCAAACTTGAAGAAGTTCATGATGTGGAATTTGATGAAACCCAAGGCTCTCAAAATGAAGTTGAAAATCATGATGATGTGAGTGGTTCCAACTTGGAGAATGCAATGAGAAATATGGATATTGGTGACATTCGGCCAAGGCAAGTTGATGATGATGATGACACTCCATTGCCTACCACTACCATTGAGATCAATGCAAATGAAGCTAGCACTAGTGGTACTCAAGATGAAGATCAAGAGCAACAAGCTAGTCCATCTCCTCATCCTAGTCATCAAGTGCAAGTGATGCGACCATCCAACATTGCAAGAGATAATCCAATTGATCAAATTGTCGGTGACATCAATAGTGGAGTGGTTACTAGAAGAAGATTGGCATCCTTTTGTGCTCATCATGCCTATGTAGCACAAGAAGAACTGGAGAACATTGAAAATGCACTCAAGAAGGAAGATTGGATCAATGCCATGCATGAAGAGTTGAACAACTTCAAGAGGAATGATGTATGGGAATTGGTGGAAAGGCCAAAGGACTACAATGTGATAGGAACCAAGTGGGTCTTCAAGAACAAGCAAGATCAAGATAGAATTGTGGTTAGAAACAAGGCAAGGCTAGTAGCTCAAGGGTACACTCAAGTAGAGGGTCTTGACTTTGGAGAGACCTATGCACCTAATGCTAGACTTGAAGCAATTAGAATCTTGCTTGCTTATGCATGTGCTCATGACATCAAGCTCTATCAAATGGATGTGAAGAGTGCATTCTTGAATGGCTTCATCAATGAGTTGGTGTATGTGGAACAACCCCCGGGCTTTGAAGATGACAAGTATCCCAACCATGTCTACAAGTTGAAGAAAGCATTGTATGGTTTGAAGCAAGCACCAAGAGCATGGTATGAGAGGTTGAGAGATTTTCTCCTCTCTAAAGGGTTCAAGATGGGCAAGGTGGACACCACTCTCTTCACTAAGAAGATTGGCAAAGACTTATTTATGTTGCAAATATATGTTGATGACATTATCTTTGGGTCAACCAACCAAGAGTTTTGTGAAGAGTTTACAAAGATGGTGGCCAATGAGTTTGAGATGTCAATGCTTGGAGAGCTCACATTCTTCCTTGGACTTCAAATCAAGCAATTGAAGAATGGCACATTCATTAGTCAAGGCAAGTACATCAAAGACATGATCAAGAAGTTTGATCTACAAGATGCCAAGTCAATGTCCACACCAATGGCAACCAATGGAAGCCTAGACCCCGATCCAAGTGGCAACATGGTTGAACAAAAGAAATATCGGTCCATGATTGGTAGTTTGCTCTATGCAACCGCATCAAGACCGGACATTGCATTTAGTGTGGGCATGTGTGCTAGATATCAATCTGATCCAAGAGAAAGTCACCTCAAGGCAACTAAGAGGATTGTGAGGTACTTGAAGGGCACACAAGATGTTGGACTATGGTATCCAAAGGGATCCAAGTTTGATTTGATTGGATATTCGGATTCCGACTATGGAGGGTGCAAGATCAATAGAATGAGCACAAGTGGCACATGTCAATTCCTTGGAAGGTCACTAGTATCATGGTCTTCAAAGAAGCAAAATAGTGTTGCTCTCTCAACCGCCGGCCGAAATACATTAGTGCGGGAAGTTGTTGCACTCAATTGCTTTGGATGAGGTCAACATTGAAGGATTTTGGATTCCAATTTGACAAAGTCCCATTGTATTGTGACAATGAAAGTGCAAGGAAGATGACCCAAAATCCGGTTCAACATCCAAGAACAAAGCATATTGATATAAGGCACCACTTCATAAGAGATCATCAACAAAAGGGTGACATTTGTATCATGGGCATTGGCACCGAAGATCAACTAGCCGACATATTCACCAAGCCACTTGATGAGAAGAGGTTTTGCATGCTAAAGGGAGAATTGAACATTATTGACTTCTCCAACTTGAGTTGATGCACCCCACTTATATGACATGCCTCTCCTTCGACAAACCCAAGGTAAAAGTTGTTTGTCATGGCATTCATATGTTGCTAAGGACTTGTTAGTGCATCTAGCCATCTTGCATGCTTAATAGGCTCATTCATGAAAAATAAAATGCTTTCAATGTATGTGTGGCACCACTATTGCTTTGATTGGTTCTATGAACTAGTGGTGGCATATGACATGTTTATGTGCTTGCAATCCTAGTGTCAACTCTAGAAAATGCGCAATTGATGTGTATTCTAACATGGTGCAAGATAACCCTTATGTATATGAGGTGTGAAAAAGCTTGTCCTTGGTTCAAACTTGAATACATGGAAAGGCAAGTGATCTAGATGAGACCACATGTGATACTTTGATTGACTTGATTTCTCTCATTTACACCTTTTTGGTGATTGTTGACAAAGGGGGAGAAATAAGTCACAAAGATGTTGGAAAGAATCACACAAATAGGGGGAGCAAGCTCATAGACTATTTGTGCATTTGTATGTGCATGATCATAATGAAATGTTGCATTGGCAATCTAAATTCAATATTCATGATTGCTTGGTGTATGCTAGTTTTTGAAAATTGATTGGTGATTGACCAACTAGCATGCATAGGATGTATCTAGACAAAGCTCACATTTTAGCCTATAATCTTGATCTCATGGGGTATGTTGAGTTTTGATGAATGTCTAGTTACATTGATGCTAAGGACTCCGATGGTTTCACGCTTCAAAGGTCCGAATTCTAGAACCTTAGCATCTCTTTTGGTATTAGTATCTCTCCCCAAGATTTCTATCCATACATATGTGCCAACTTGATCCAAACACATGGAAGCACATATGTAGGGGGAGCTACTACTACCAAAACCGAACCTTGAAATGTTTGTCCAATCCTTGATTTATGATCAAAATGCTATGGGCAAGCAATTCAAGTTCAATTGATTTTTATTTCAAATCTTTGTGAGTTTGGTTGTCATCAATTACCAAAAAGGGGGAGATTAAAATCTCATGTTTGGTTTTGGAAATTGATGACACACTTGTGGACTAATCCTTTGCTCTAAGTGATGACTATGAGATAGGATTAGAAGGATGACAAGGAGCATGATGATCATGAACATGGACGATGATGGTGGACATGATGGATCATCAAGCTCGGTGATCGGCTTGAGAGGAACCCGAGAGATCAAGGCAAAGGTATCTTGATAGGGTTTTCCTTTCGGTGATCAAGACACGATAGAGCGTGTGATCACATTATAGGATAGATAGCCGACTATCAAGAGGGAATGCCGCGACAATCCTTTGGTGAAGTGCTTCTAGGTCCAATTGACTTGCATATTGCATTTAGGACAATGAGAGCACTAACTTAGTTCTTGCCTAACTTATCGACGTGCTAACATTGGTGATAACGTGGTCATCTTGGACGTGTTGGCAACCCATGGCAAGAGGCGAAGCAAGTTTGAAGCAAAGAGCAAAGAAAAAAGATTGAGAAGCTGCTGAGAAAAGGTGACCGGACGCACGGTCTCCTGACCGGACACAGGCACCGGTGGCTCCGGTCAGGGCGTCCGATCAAAATAACAGAAAGCATGTTTTGGACTTCGACGCGGTGGATCGACCGGACGCCGACCGGAACCAGGACCGGAAGCGGCGGACGGACGCCAGCGCGAAGGAGGGCGCACCGGCCGGGCCGAAGTTTGTCGGATGCGACCGGAAGCACCGACCGGACCCACGACCGGACCCGCTGGTGGTTCCGGTCAGTCGTCCGGGCCGTGCGCAGAAAGCAAATTTTTTAGAGCAACGACTCTATTTCGAGGGGGGCTCTATATATTCTTGGATGGCCGGTTCTTGGAGCTCCCTCTTGCACATTTGAACACTCTAACTTGCTAGTGAGCTTGTGAGACTCCTCTCCACTCATCTCTCCATCCATAACTTGAATTTTTGGTGAGATTGAGAGTGATAGAAGTGCATTGCATTG
This sequence comes from Hyparrhenia diplandra, assembly GCA_015847255.1. Taxonomy (NCBI): domain Eukaryota; kingdom Viridiplantae; phylum Streptophyta; class Magnoliopsida; order Poales; family Poaceae; genus Hyparrhenia; species Hyparrhenia diplandra. The sequence goes on along the minus strand of JADLZK010010438.1, from coordinate 78,253 downwards.
GTGGTTGCATCTAGAGGCACTTCATCCTTGGAGAAGCCACGGGATTCTTGTTTTCTTGGGAATTTGCCCGGTTCCCTAGCGGCTTGGAGCAAGAGGCGGTGTTGAGCTCAAGTGGAGCTTGTTTGAGGCCACACCGGTGGTGATTGTGAGGGGTCATTCCTTACCCCGCGGAGATTCGCGAAAGGAGCACTAGTGGATTGCTCATGGCTTGTTGGACCCTCTCTTGTGATCGTTTGCTTGAGCTCCCATAGGGGATTTGGCACCGCCATTAAGCAGCATACGTCAAGTGAGTGTGTCGCCACAACGGGGACTTAGCGTGTCGGCAAGCACGTGAACCTCGGTGAAAAATCATCGTGTCACTTGTTCTTGCTCGTTGGAGATTTCTTGGTGATCACGGTGATTGGCTACAACCTCGACACTACTCCTGGTATTGTATTCTAGCACCTCTTGCATTACTTTGGTAGTATATCTTGTTAGGGTGCTAGTGTGAGTAGCTTGTTTAGTTAGCTTAGCCTTGTTAGCTCCTAGTGGTAGAATTAGTTAGTGTATCTTGTCCACCTAGGAGTAACTTAGCAACCTAGCCTTTGAGTGTGATTAGAGATCATAGAATTGCTAGAATTGCTAGGAGGCTTGCATAGCTAGCTTGAAGCTTTTGCTTATTCGCTACGCCGTCTTATTTACTAACCGCCTTGCTTAGTGTTGTTTGTAGAATTTTTAATAGGCTATTCACCCCCCTCTAGCCATTAGGACCTTTCAGAAGATAGTAATGGATGTGCAGATTAAAATTGGGAATTTAGAGATCTTGACCTCTCTAATAGTATTACCCGAGTTGAGTTTGGATGTTGTTCTGGGAATGAATTGGATGAAGACTTGGGGAGTAATTATAGACACCCTGAATAGGGTCATCCTTTTGAGAGATCCCCGTGATGAAAAAGAACATCAGATAATTCTTCCCCAAACACCTAATCTGAATCGTGTCTCAGCTGCTCTACAAGTTACTAGAATCTCGGATATACTAGTGGTATGTGAGTTTCCCGATGTTTTTCCGGAAGACTTACCAGGATTACCAGTAGACAGAGATGTAGAGTTTGCCATAGAGCTTCTACCAGGAAGAGCACCAATATCTAGAAGACCTTATAGGATGCCGCCCAATGAATTGGCTGAGTTGAAAGTTCAAATACAAGAATTGCTAGAGAAAGGTTTGATCAGACCAAGCTCTTCACCATGGGGATGTCCTGCGCTTTTTGTGAAGAAGAAGGACCAATCTCTGAGAATGTGTGTGGATTACCGACTGTTGGCGGTCATTATTGAGTATATTATACCGCCAACTTATATCCAATTCATGAGAAAGAGCAAACTTATGATGCATATACCTTTACTTCTAACCTAGTTCCACTTGTATTCTAGAAATTATGTCTTGCAGGTATAAAAGTGGAAACAGGTACAAAGTTGCCAAATAAATTAGAAAGCGCATTTGAATAAAAGACGCCAAGGAGTGGATTGAGCAAGGAGACCAAACCCCACAGATAAAAGCGGCCCATGCACCACCATAGGCCCAACATACAAGTGACAAAACGCGCGACAGAGAGAAGGCCGGGGCCGAGAGGCCCAGCCCCTGGGGCCGGCCGGCCCACTACTCGGGCGGTCGGCGCCAAATTTCGGCCAATGCTCCCGCCCTTTCTCCTCGGGCGGTTTGGTGCGAACTTCAAGCGGCGGTTGCATGTTGTGCAAACTTTCGTTCCCGCCAAGAAGAGCTCGAAGCAAGGAGAGCCCTCCATTCCCTCCTCCTCTCCACTATATAAAGAGAGGCACTCCTCACACACACACACACAACACAACACACTACACATTGTTACATCCTCACCTTGAGCACCACTCTCTCCTCTTCATTAGTTTAGTGTTAGTATTTGAGTTAGGCGGAGCTTCAAGGAGGGCTTGTCTCCTTGGAAGGATCTTTTGGTAATTTACTATGAAGTTCTTTCCTTTATTCAAGTCTCATTATTTATATCGCAATGCATATGAACTAGAGTATAGTTACCCTCATGTTATATTCATATTGTGCCAACTAGAGTATAGTTAGTATAATGTGATAATTAACATGACTAACTTTAGGCTAATTGAATCATATTTTATTCTTGGAACGTAGTAGAACTAAGTTCGAGTGATGGTCTGGTGTACCTTCGGGTTTACCTTTACTCTTTCCTGTCGATCCGTAGGGTTGGGGTACCGCGGGGAGTTTAGGTAGTTCTCTATAAATGTAAGCATGGTGCTTAGGTCTATAGGGAATCATCTGGGAAATGCCGGCATCCCACGGTAGTGAGGTAGGCGGCAGAGGTGTGACAACTCTGTCCATCCTTTGCACTCCTCCACGTCCGGGTGTTGGGTTGAGTCCTATCAAGTGCAACCGGGCCGGCATATACCAGCCGCGGGCATCTCCTCATCACTTTAGCCCATCTCTACTATGAACCATGAATGACGATGTAGACTATAGTCTAACGCATTGGTGATATTAGAATAGCCAACTCAACATAGATTTTCCTTTTTATGTTATTTTCTATTTATTCCTTCTAGTGCTCAAGAAGTGTGTGTGTCACCACTATCTCCAATATTATTATCACTTACCCCTGTATATGATTAGTGGCTATCCATACATACATTGTGGGCTATATCATCATCATATTAAATCTAAACCTGCCTTCCCATGGGAAAATATAAATGAACGATACCCGATTACTCACCGGGTGAAATGCTACGATGATAGATCCGTGCGCTTGCGGGTTGACCCTTGCAATATTCAATTCATCTATCACCTGATGTTCTCTTGACGTTATCATTAATCATAATATCTATTCTTAGTGATTGTGCTAAGAAATGCCAACAAGCATTTAAAGGCGCCATTGCCGGGATAGGTTTAAAATCTATTCGTAGTAATAACGTTAAGAAACGCCAACACCGACCCCTCAATGCGGTGACAGTTAAGAAAAAGTATCCTTTGCCACGCATTGACATTCTTTTTGATCAGTTGTCCAAGGCTAAAGTTTTCTCCAAGATCGACCTTCGTTCAGGCTATCATCAAATCAAGATCAGGCCACAAGATATTTGTTGGCGGTCACTATCATACATCTTATACCGCCAATTTAGCTCTAATTAAGAGAGATGGAGCACACTTATGTCAAATAAACATTTACTACTCACCTAGTTCCACTTGTATTCGAGAATATTTGTTTTGCGAGAACAAACACGGAAACAGGTGAGAGTACGCCAAATAAAGACTAAAGTGCAAACTCGGAAATACGCTTTGACCAAGCGGAACGTGGCGAGCCGAACCGAAGCAAAACGGACCAAAACACCTCCTGAAAGGCGACCTACACCGGGCCACCAGCCCACACGCGAAGGATGGGCGCGGGGCGGGCCAAACCTCGGGCCGACCGCCGCGGGGCGGCGGCCGCCGCAGCTCGTGCCCGATCCCGCCGCACCTTGTCTCCGTGTCCGGCCGAAGGAGCCGAGGCGGTGCATGGTGGTTCTTTTCGGGGATTTGGCGCCAAAACTCCCGCCAAAAACCACTTTCATTCTCCTATAAATAAGAGGCCACACCCCCTTCCAAAAGGACAACACACACACCCTTGAGCACTTCACTCACTTTCTCTAGTCCTAGTTGTAGTTTTGAGCAAGGTTGAGCTTCAAGGAGGGCTTGTCTCCTTGGAAGGATCTTTTGGTAATATTAATATTATTATGGAGTTCCTTTCAATATTCAAGTCTTTATATTCATATTGCAATGCGTTCGAACTAGAGTATAGTTACCCTCATGTTATCTTATTAATGTGTGAACTATGATCTAGTTGACATATTAGTAGATAGGACTTGGCTAATTATAGAATTAACCGTCATGTGTCGACTCGCTAGAAAGTGGTCGGTTTATGTAGATTATGATGGTTTGGTGTACCTTCGGGTTTACCTTTATCCTTGCTTGTCGATCCGTAGGGCGGAGTCCCGGGGATTTAGGTAGTTTTCTATATACGTGGACGTGGTGTCCGGTCTATAGTAATCATCGAAATGTCGGCATCCCATGGTAGTGAGGTAGGGGCGGTGGTGATGACCCTGTTCGCCGCCCATCGTATTCCTCCACGCTCGGATGTTGAGTTGGAGTTCCGAAAGTGTCCATTGGCTAGTAGACTAGCCGCGGGCATCTCCTCATCATATGATCGTAATCCCATCATGTTTTAGCCTCCTCACATGTTAAACTAGAGTTCACCCATGTGCAATATTTAGAACCACCTTCTCATTGTAGATTCTCTTTTATCCTTTTCTCTCCCTAGTGGTGTAGTAGCTTATGTGTGTTTGTCACTATCCTCGAATATCATTCTTCTTACCCCGCAATTGACTAATGGTTATTCATAAATACATTGTGGATCATCATCATCATTATGCTAGCTAACCACACAAGCCTGCCTTCCCTTGGGAAAATATAAATCACGATACCCGAATACCACCGGGTGAAATGCTACAATGATAGATCCGTGCGCTTATGGATTGACTCAAGTAAACACATGAATCCATCTATCATCCGATATCTCTTAACGTGATCTCTCGAGAATATTATTTATTCTTAGAGATTGCACTATGAAGTGCCAACAAGCATTTCTGGTGCCGTTACCGAAATGGGTTATTATCTATTTCTAGTAATGTCGTTAAGAAATATCAACAAGCATTTCGCGCGCCATTGCCGGGAAGGCATGGTTTTCTAAAAAAATCATAAAGCTAGCATATGATGATTATAACCACATGTATGAATGATAGCCCTAGTCTTTGCAGGCTAACTCTTTTTGTTTTCTTCCCTGTTGTGGATGAAAACAGGATAGTATATGATCGGTCGCAACCTACCGAACAACTTCGTTGACAATCCGGAGGCGTTGATCAGAAAGAGACGGTCCCGTACCGTCACACCTGTCGTTACTCCACCGGAGGTTGAACCCATCATCACCGTACCATCTTCATCAACACTCATGGCCAAGACACTCCGTGACTACTCAACCCCAGCTGTGGGCAATGTCCCCACTGGGCCAGCAATCAACGTTGGAGACAAGAATTTTGAGATCCGCACTGGCCTCATCACGATGGTACAGGCAAATCCATTCTCGTGGATTGCCCAAATGAGGATGCCAATGCACATCTTCGAAACTTTCGGAGCTTTGTGACACTATAGTGATAAAGGACGCCGCGCCAGACGCGATCAAGCTCCGCCTGTTTCCTTTCTCCCTTGTGGGGAAGGCGAAGCAGTGGTTTTACAAAGACAAAGAGGCAGTCAGCACATGGAGCAAGTGCTCCACAGCATTCCTCGCACGTTTCTTCCCAATGGGCAAAACCAATGCCCTGCGGGCAAGAATCTCCAATTTCCAGCAGAATCCAAATGAACCAATTCCCCGTGGGAAAGGCTGCAAGAATACATCCTTGCCTCGCCCACATCACGGCATGGAGACATGGCTCATACTTGAGAACTTCTACAATGGTCTTACACCTATGTGTAAGGGCCATCTTGATGTCGCCGCTTTGGAGGGGCATTTCTGTCCCTCACCGTTGAAAAAGCTGAAGCACTCATCGAGAAGATGATCGAGAACCGTGCATGGGGAGAAGACAGAGCCCCAACGAAAAAGAGGCATGCACAACGTCAAGGAGACGGACATGCTAGTTGCAAAGATGGACCTGTTACTTAAAAGATTGGGAGATCAAGCCACCGAGAAGGAAGTCATGAACAACACTCTACCACCTCCGTAAGCATTGATGACTTGTGAAGTCCGTGGAGAGCTTGGACATTCGGGCAAAGAATCGCCCGAAAACTCGTGGAAGAGCTTGCCTTCATCAACAATGGGTTCCATCCGTAACAACAATGGTAATAATAATAATAACAATAGGTGGAACAATCAAGGACGTCCCACAAGGAGGTAATGGTTTTAATTACAATTACAATTCCAATTATAACTCAAACCAACCTTCTTTGAAAGATTTAGTTTATGGTCAAGCTAAGATTAATGAATCTCCTGAACAAGAAAATATCTTATAATGATAAAATGTTAGAATCTATTAGTTCAAAACTTGAAAATTTATCTACTCATTGCTCGTAATCAATCTAGCTTTAATAAAATGATTGAAACTCAAATTTCTCAAATGTCATCTGCTATTTCACCTAAATCAAAAGAAGGTTTGGCGTATAGGCTTAAACCTTCATCAAACAGATTAACATGGTGACAACGAGGATTGGTAACCCTCGAAGTCGATTTGCCCGTATGTTTTTGTAGAGTCACCATTTGTCGCAAAGAAGGCAGATCCTGGGCACCCAACAATCACTTGTGCAATTGGTCCGCACGCCTTCAAGAAAGCTTACCGTGATTTGGGGGCAAGCGTCAACATCATGTCCAAGAAGACAAGTGATGCACTAAGATGTTCGCCGCTCACCCCCATCAAAATGCAACTCCAAATGGCGCACCAATCCATCAAGACAAATGAAGGAATAGCGAAAGATCTTCTAGTACGGGTGAAGAACAGCTACATCCCCACGCATTTTGTCGTCCCGGATATGGGGAAAATGAGAACATGTCACTACTCTTGGGAAGACCGCTCCTAAACACAAATAATGCCACCATATCTGTGGGGAACAGGAAGGATCAAGTTCCAACTCCCTGATGAAACAGTACGGTGCCATTTTAACGGTTTCAAAACCGTTAACCCAATCAGTAAAAGGAAACCTGAAGTCAAGCCCAAGAAAGCCAAAGAGCAATGTTCTATGATTCGTATCAAGTACGGATCAACCACCCAAGAGTTGAAGGAGATAGTAATAGATCCCAAAAAGTTCATGAACCTCCCTCAACTAGCCAAAACTTTGAGAAAACAAAAGCCGGAGCCAAAGAAAAAGGCGGCTCCCAAGCAAGATGATGCTCCTAACAGAAAAAGTTTCGAGGGAAAAAGCAAAGTCACTCCTACCAAACAAGTGTGGAGAAGGAAGGAACAACCAACCCCAACACCTTCACCATCAAAGACCACTACGAAGGTTTGGCGAGTGAAGCCTACACCCGCCAAGGAGAACAATGGGCTTACACTAGAAGAAATTCTGGGAGTAAAAGCAGAAGATATTCAAATCAACCACGCTTTTTCAAGACAAAGAGCACCGAAGGTAAGTAAGTAATAAATTAAGTATTTATTTATTTACTTCTAGAATTTATTTACTCACTTAAAATATAAATATATATATATACATATATAAATGAATTCTTATTTTTCCTTTCCAACACTATATAGTATTGAATTTAATATATAAAAATAAATTTGCCCTATAAATAAAATTTTCTAACCCATAAAATAAAACTCTTGATTTTTAGCACCCCATTTACTCTGTCATAAATAAAAATATACAAAACATCTTCCAAGATAATTCTTCATTTCATAAAATATTAAAATAAACATGGGAAAATCCGAAAATTTGGGGCCAACGGTCGAAACCGACCGGCACCAAACGGTCCGGAGCAAAGCACATGACCGTTGCTTTGCCACCCCCGCCAAAGTTGGGCAGCGGGGGGGCCACCCCGACGCCGGCCGCCGCCGCCGCGGCGACCGCCGCCTCGAACGCCGCCCGCCCCCCCGCCGTGGCCGAAGTAGCCGTTGTTCTCGGTCCCATGTCACCGGTGTTTTGCTCTATAAATACTCGAGGTACCCGGGAGCTCACCACCCCTCTCATTCTCACATTTTCACTCTCCCACTTCACCTCTCCTTTCTATCTCTTCTCCAAGAGCTTGTGCAAGAAACCTCTTGCACTCAACAACAGCCCCAACGTGTCAAAGATCAAGAGCTAGTAAGAATTTTTCGAGCTAACATCACCCTTGTTCTAGTTCTTGTTTTGTTCTTGTCAAACATGAGCGGGATAGGGAGCAAGATCGCCGAGCATTCAGCAAGACGTTGAGAAGGAGCTCCCGGCTCTCTCAAGGCTCAAGCTCGCCACACCGGCCGAAGGGAGCCCAATGCACGAAGACGACGCTCCTCCTCAAGTCCACCCACACTTGACGATCGACCCGGTGACGCCCGTACCTCGACCTCCAAGATGTTTGTTGGTGTTTCTTACGCACACGAGAGAAATCCACAAGCGCACGGAAATACCGTTGTAGCACTTCACCCGGTGGTAAGGTGGTATCGTATTTTTTACACAAGGACGGTCGCGCGAGCGGCTTTTCTGGTCCGTGTCAACCTAAGGCAAGGGTTTGTTTTCTAAGAGTAGCGAGGTATCTATAGGCTAAGTTTTCCAGCAAGATTCCTAAAGTCTCGTTGTCTACTCACTTCGGGCACCGGCCCACGCCCAAAGGGACGTGTCCGGCAATTAGCTCTACGACACAGCCGAACGTGGGGGATTTCAAAGGGACGGACAAGGCTTGTCACGACCAAGCCGCCTACCCCCTCAACCATGGGATGCACCGCAAAAAAAGGTAGGTGAACGCTAGTCCAAACACCACGCTTTGCACTATTGGTCACAGCTTCTTGATGTTGGCCAAGGTTCCCCGGTCAAAGAGTTCCTTCACCAAGAACTAATGCTCTTAACGAGACAATCTACCAATCCCGCAAGTCTACAACAGCTAAGAAATATATGAAGCAAATTAAGTAGTCTGCAAGATAATCACAAGACTCCTTACCAAAGTGTAAGTAGCTTGCAGAGGTACAAGCCGAAGGCGGGTACCGACAAGTCCCAAGACTCCGCCCTCCTAGAAACCGCGGAACACCGAGGGGCGAACCGGCAACTCCGGGTAGAAAGAACAAAGCTTCTTTCTAGCTTTTCCCTCTCTCACTCTCTAGAATTTAGAAGATGATATAGAAGAAGTAGAAGAAGAAGAACTAATTCTACTCTCTTGCACAAGTGGACTGGTTTCTCCTTTGAATTGTTATTTAGAGAGGTGAAGGAGGGAGCTATTTATACACAAGGGGGAGGGGCCTAAGTGCTAAAATTACCTAAACCGACCTAGGAAAACCTTCCATATGCGCCAAACCGACCATCCAACGTCGGTAGTGTCAGTTTTGGAAGGTAACAAACCGCCTCCCCGAAGCTGGGCCCGAACCGCCTCAGCCAGGGTGCGGCCGCGCCATCTGGTGGTGTTGCGCGCACCCTCTTGGGGGCGGCCAGGCTCGGCTTCGGCAGTGGGCCTCCTTTGCTGTGAAAAGTTGTCCGGTGGTCTTGGCCCGGCCTGGTTTTGACGTTTTGTCCCGATTCTTGTTTGGGCTTGCCATTTGCTTCTTTGGGCCTTTTTCTATTTATTGATTTTATTTCTTTTTCTTTGTATTTTTGGCCCAAAGTGATCATTCTTGAGTTGGTACCTGCAAGTCCAAATAAACACCAAAACTTTGGAATATGTTAGTTGAAATCCCTATTTCTAGGTTGTTTTGGTGTCATGTTGACGGTGTTTAAATTGCAGTTGGTTACCGTCAACAGATGCACGAGAGATACAAGCATACCACATGCTCAAAGATCGACCCTTCGCTCACGCACCACGCTTCTCCCAGGAAGCTCTCGAAAAACTAGGTATGGATTCCGAATTTCCTAGTATGTGGAGAGCCGTAGGATGGGCAAAGGTAGATCCTCTTGATGAATTAGGCTCTAAAATGCTTACTATCCAATTCCTGTGCACTTTGAAAGTTCATGATGAGGGTATTTCTTTTCGACTTTTTCATACCCACCACTATCGCACATGGAAACAAATCGCTGGGATTTTAGGGTTTGATAAAGCAAAGTGTTTAATTGATTTTGATGCAGCCCTTCGCGGGTATAATCGTGATGCTTTCTTCATGCAAATATCTGATATTGATTGCTCTAGTGCTAGATTCGAGGCTATTAATGCAAACATACAACATCCATCATTAAGGTTTATGCACAAATGGATGTCTAGCACTATATTTCCTAGGCAAGATCCCCGTCGCATTCATGATGCTGAATTAAAATGTCTCTTTGCAATGTTAAAACGAATTAAAATTGCTCCTGTGAAAGAAATGATTAATTGGATGCTAGAAACCATCAAGCTTACCACCACTGTTTATTGCACTTCCCTTGTGACACGGATTGCTCATGGTGTTGGTGCACTGGAAGGACAGAATGTTCTTTACATTCTTGACCCGCGCCCTGACATCATGATCCAATCCTTGGTTCAAGGGCATCATATTAAGCTTGATGCAGATGACCGCGAGAAAGTCATTTATTACTTTCCGGGCTATACAATGGAGATTCCGCTTCCTAACCCGGAATACTCATTGTATAAGTCTCGTTCACTTACCTTCGTTTGGATCCTCTCCGACGAAGCACGCAGAAGCTCTGTGTCTCGCAGGTCAACCAGGAGGGTAGCAAGAGATGGGGCAGGAACTTCGCGATCACCTGCCCCACCACCAGACTTTGTGCAGACCCCTGCACCTGACGCCACCACTGGGTTCACGCCAGTTCTAGTACATGGTTTCTTTTCGGCAATGCCGAACCCAGGGTACATACCAGGCTACCAGTCAGGATACACCCCACACCCAGATCAGGCAGGCGGCTCAGCATGGACAGGCTCCTATGAGATCTCTTCTGAGTCTGAGGGACTGCCTCCATCACCACGTCGGCACACGGAGGAGCCTCAGTCGATCCAGGACCTCAGCACACGCGTCCACGGTCTGGAGGTAAGTACTAGAAATATTCATGATACACTCCACTCCTATGTACAGACTGCAGATCAGCGCCATCAGGAGTACTAGTAGGAGTTCACCGACATCCGCGCCGCGAGAGGAGCAGCGCCAAGCGCCTGAGAGAGAGAGAGCCTTTTGGCTCCACATGGGATATAATCCCGACCCGTAGGCTTTGAGCCAGCTTGGGGGAGGACCCCCACCAGGTAAGCCTTTAATTTCCCAAGTCATTTCCCATTCTTTTCAAAAAAAAAAAAAAAAAATGATAAAAGCAACAAAAATATATCCCACTCCTTTATTTGACATAAGGTGGTGTAGGTTTCTCTTAAGATGAAATGATGAATAGTTGCTCTCGTTTATGAATCAGCTTGCACCTAGTTTATAACTTAGAATTCCTTGATGTTTAAGTTTGTTGGCTGATACTATCTTGTCCTAAAAACTTGATAAGCATGGGTTGCAAGAACATGATCATTTTCTAAGTTATTGCCGGATATGATATGGTATAAAGAGATTCTACTATAACTTTGTTCCTAGAGAACTTGACATCCGTGAAACCTGAATCTAAAAAAAAAAAAAAAAAAAAAAAAAAAAAGAGGAAAAGAGATGAAAAATGGACAAGTGTCCGAGGGCGAGTAGAGCCCACATCTCCAAAAAAGAGAGGAAATAAAAGACACAAGTCTAGGGTGAGAAGAACCCACCTCTCCAAAAAAAAAAAAAAAAAAAGAAAAAGAAAAAGAAATATCACAATCTCTCAAGTATTCGAAAAAAAAATGAGTATGCAATTACATACATATGCTAAATAAAACCCCGGATGCATAGTTACTCAAAAGAATAAAAGAAGTAGTAGCTCTACAAAACCGTTCTATCTTGCAATCGCCTAAGAATGTGGAAAAATGTTATGAGACCCATATGATTCGAGTAATAAGGATAGATGAAAATTGCCAACTTATTTAAACAATAAGTGAACACTTTGTTATAAACCCGGTACACTTTGATTTATATCAAAGATTGAAGCAACTCCCGATCATCAACCAAAACACTTAGCTATTTGCTCGGGGACGAGCAAAGGTTAAGCTTGGGGGAGTTTGTTGGCGGTCACTATCATACATCTCATACCGCCAATTTAGCTCTAATTAAGAGAGATGGAGCACACTTATGTCAAATAAACATTTACTACTCACCTAGTTCCACTTGTATTCGAGAATATTTGTTTTGCGGGAACAAACACGGAAACAGTGAGAGTACGCCAAATAAAGAGTAAAGTGCAAACTAAGGAAATATGCTTTGACCAAGGGGAACGTGGCGAGGCCGAACCGAAGCAAAACGGACCAAAACACCTCCTAAAGGGCGACCTACACCGGGCCACCAGCCCACACACGAAGAAAATACTCTTTTTTTTTTTTTTTTTTTTTGGAGATGTGGGCTCTACTGCGCCCCTCGGACACGTGTCCATTTTTCATCTCTTATTCTTTTTCTTTCCTCGCAGCCGTATCTTTCTCTCTGCATTTTTTCTTGATAACGAGGAGATGGTCATGGTATAAAGATTGGAGTATTTATTTTGTGGATGGAAAAGATGCATGTTGTGCGCAATTCTCATTGTGAGAACTGGCGTGTGTATGTGTTTTTTCGATCTTGGGAGTATGAGCCTCTCTCAACGCGGATCAACGGAGCCCGACAAAACTCAATACAAAAGGGGAAGTAGCTATAGCGGATATTCATGTCATTTTTCGTGCTTTGGTAGGATTTGGCTAAGTCAAACCATGAGCATGCTTTATTTTAAATTTTCAAGATAAAACCAAGTCTTATTGCGAAAGAGAGCAAGCGTCAAGTCATTCTACCATATCTCAAAGATCAATTATTTAGATAAGCATGGGGTCCCTAATGGATAGTTGCTCAACAAAAGTCTAGTATTTTGGCGAGGAATAAAATGTATGCATGCCATGTATCAATTGGTAGATAAAGAGATGGAGTTTTGTTAACTTGGTTCAGGTTTTCCACAAGTCAAAGTTTAATTTTAATAAATCATGTACCTTTGATTTGTGAGCCTCCCCCACACTTGTTTTTGTACCTATTTTTAATTTTCTTTTGCACAAGGACAAAAACAAGTGGAGACATGGACAATAATATAATAAAACTTTATTGAATTTATAAATAATTTAAACTCAGGCACACTTTGAAGGGATTACAAAATGATTGGAAGGGAAATGCTAAAAAATTAAACTAGTGCGCGCCCTAATTATTGATAGAGAGGTAGAGCACTTCTACTTTCGAAAAGGTCAATGAGATCCACCGAGCGCTCTACCCCCATCTCTCTAGCAAATGAGTCTAAGTTCCTCATGCAAATTAACGTGCAAGTCTCGCTAGCTTTTTCCTAAGGCGGATATTGGCGCTATACCTTTCGCTAGCCTTCCTCTAAGGATTCGGACGAAGCTTGAGAGTTTAGTGATCTTCTTACGCACACTCTCAACCGTAAGACCTTCTTTGGGCACAATGTCGCCCCCGAAGAACCCTTTTTGGTTGTCCCCGGATCGAGGTTTGGGAACCCGCTTCTTCCATTCCCCATTTGGCATTTGCTCTAAGGTATATGGGAAACAAGAATCGGATCTTTGGAAGAAACCGGAGAGATGTTCTCAGGGTTATTGGAGTATACTATTGTTTCTTCTTGGTGGTCTATGGGGATATTTTCCTTGCCGTCTACCTTCTTCTTCTTTGGTGTCGGAATTTCAATTGGAGAAGGTAGGAGGGCAAGGTCTCTTTTAGGGTCTCTCCTTTCTCAAGATACTTGAGGCAAAAACCATGGCTTCCTCTCTATTAAAGGGCACTAGTGCCATGGAGAAGAGAGAGCCTTGCCGCTTGTTTAGCTTGGAAGAAGAAGATTTGAGAGAGGAGAAGGGCAAGAAGGAGTGGTGTGAAGAATGGAGAGGAGGAGGGTGGATTTTATAGGACAAATTCTCCTCTCTGGTTTTGGCGGGTCGAAATCGGGCGAGCAAACCTTACTATCAGGGTTGTGAGAAAGGAGAAGGAGATGGGCAAAATCCCGCACCTAACGGGGGCCGCCGAGGGTGCGGGCGCACCGGGTGGTGTAGCGCACCACCCAGTGTCCCCCCGGTGGGGTTTTCGCCCACATCCATTTCCTTTTCTCAAAAGTTTTGAATCGGTGTTTGCCGCGAGAGACGACGTTTCCTTTCTTGCTGATCTCTAATTGATCCCCAAATTCAAATTTTGAAAATAGTTTATGCTTTGATTAATTTTAGAAAGTAAATATCCTTTGTGTAGCAATTGACCAAAGATGCTTTTAGTGAGGGCAAAGAAATAAAAAGAAAATAACAAGGCAAATACTTTATTTAAAACAAAGTAAAAATATATAGATAACTTTTTATGTTTTATTATTACTTTATGTAATAAAATATTTTTTTTTTTATTTATTTATTTATTTTTAGTTGTAACAATTTTAATTGTAAAAATATATTTATTATTATTATTTTTTTTTTATATGCTGATCAACACAAATTAATTTTCAAAGCATAAATCTATTCTATCGAGCTCTTGGTTAAGATCGGATATTGGTTCGAAGAAAAGCTTAAGGCGTTGACCGCTTACCCTTTGTATCTCACCCGCGTCATCTTGATTGTGATTGCGCCATGTGGCGATGTGTTGATGACGGTGTACGGTCCTTTCCATTTGGTTCTCGGCTTCCCTTCGCCGAATAGCTTCACCCGGAGTTGAATAGGAGTACTTTGTCTCCCGTGGTGAATTCTTTGATCTTGATGCGCTGATCATGCCATCTTTTTGTGCGCTCTTTGTAGAGCTTTGCACTATGGTACGCCTTCTCTCGCCATTCTTCTAGTTCGTAGATTTGTCTCGACGGTTCTTCCCAAATGAAGTCGATGTCCATATTCCACTTCTTGATGGCCCAATGAGCTCGATGCTCCAACTCAACTGGTAAATGGCAGGTTTTGCCATAGACCAGCTGATAGGGTGACATGCCGATGGGGGCTTTGTAGGCCGTCCGATATGCCCAGAGAGCATCGGGTAGCTTGTTTTTCCAGCCCTTCCCCATCTCGTTGACCGTCTTCTGCAGGATGTTCTTGATTTGTTTATTGGAGGTTTTCGGCTTGCCCGCCGGGTTTGCGGGATGATAGGGGTGGCAATATTGTGTAGAGTGCCGAGCTCCTTCAAGAATGCCTTGAATGATTTGTCCTTGAAATGCGATCCTCCGTCACTGATCACCATGCGTGGCATTCCGAAACGGGGAAAGATGATTTCATGGAACATCTTGCGTGCGTGTTTGCCATCGCCAGCCTCGCATGGTAGTGCCTCTACCCACTTTGACACGTAGTCTACATCGCCACCGGGATGTATTCGCAATCATGGGACTTCTGGAATGGCCCCATGTAGTCAATGCCCCACACATCAAATATTTCTATTTGAAGGTTGTAATGTAGGGGCATTGCATCACGAGCTGTGATGTTCCCAGTCTTACGCGGTTGTAACATCTTCCGATGAACTCTTTCGTGTCGTCGTACATCGTCGGCCGAAGAATCCGCCTTTGCCAAATTTTGGCTTGTGTGCGAATACTCCCGATGTTCGGCGTAGGGAGATGCATGACATTTTTCGATGATCCGCATTCCTTCCTCCCTTGGTACGCATCTTCTCGGCAAAGCCGTCCGCACACACCCCGCACAGATATGGGTCATCCCATAGGTGTCGTCTGCTCTCCATTTGGAGTTTCCGCTTGTTCTCCCCAGGTGGTACATAGCCTGCAACCATGTAATTCACAATGTTTGCATACCATGGGTTGAAGTGCGACACCTTGAGTAGCATGTCGTCGCGCAGGTAGTCGTTGATTGGTAGTTCCTGCATGTTAGTTACCTGCATACGCGACAAATGATCCGCAAAATCGTATTTTCTACTCCCTTTTTATCTTTTATTTCTATGTCAAACTCTTGGAGTAGGAGAATCCAGCGGATCAAGCGAGGTTTCGCATCCTTTTTGGCAAGAAGATACTTAAGGGCGGCATGATCTGTGTAGACGATTATTTTTGCGCCCACTAAGTAGGATCGAAACTTTTCGATAGCAAAGACTACTGCCAGGAGTTCTTTCTCTGTTGTGGCGTAATTAAGCTGGGCTCCTGTCAGAGTTTTGCTAGCATATGCGATGGCATGCTGCTTTTTGTCCTTGGTTTGACCTAAGACCGCTCCAACAGCATAGTCACTGGCATCGCACATGATTTCAAATGGCATCGACCAATCCGGGGGTTGGATGATCGGAGCCGAGATGAGTGCTTTCTTCAGGGTTTCGAAAGCGTGTAAGCACTCATCTGTGAAGTCAAAGGGTACGTCCTTGGCTAACAGGGCTGTAAGGGGTCTAGCGATTTGCGAAAAATCTTTTATAAATCTTCTATAAAACCCTGCGTGTCCTAGGAAGCTACGGATACCTTTGACGTTCACTGGGGGTGGTAGCTTTTCGATAACGTCTATTTTGGCTTTATCTACCTCTATCCCCCTCTCGGACACGAGGTGCCCGAGAACGATGCCTTCTCGGACCATGAAGTGGCATTTTTCCCGCTAAGTACCGTGTCCTTTTCTTGGCATCTCTACAAGACCCGGTCTAGGTTCTTCGACAACTTTTCGAAGGTCTTACCGTAGATGGAGAAATCGTCCATGAAGACCTCCATGATCTCTTCGATCATGTGCGAGAGAAGATAGACATCATGCACCGCTGAAAAGAAGCAGTGCATTACACGCCCAAATGACATTCTACGGTAGGCATAGGTTCCGTATGGGCATGTGAACGTGGTCTTGCTCGTCATCGGGGTGGATCGGGATCCGTGGTAGCCGAATACCCATCAAGGAAACGTAAGAAAGAGTGTTTCGCTAACCGCCTCCAACATTTCATCAATAAAGGGCAGCGGGAAGTGATCTTTCTTTGTTGCCTTGTTAAGTTTTCTATAATCAATACACATTCTCCACCCTGTGACTTGTCTTTGTGGAATGAGTTCGTTTTTAGCGTTCTCAACGACTGTCATTCCTCCCTTTTTAGGGACCACTTGGACTGGGCTAACCCAATCATCGGTGGTACGGGATAGATAATCCCGGCGAAGAAGCTTGAGAACTTCCTTCTTCATGACTTCACACATCGCATTATTGAGCCTCGCTACTGGGGTTCGCATGATGGGGTACCGCTTGTCGGTCAATAGGGATGCGATGTGTGCATAGTGTCGGGCTTACCCCTTTTAGATCTTGAAGGGAATACCCGAAGACCGATCTGTGTTTCTCTAAGACGGCTATTAGCTGGGTAGTTTCCTGGTCACTAAGCTTATCGCTTATGATGACAGGGGCTTGTGAATCGCCGTTTAGGAAGACATAGCGTAGGCCTGGGGGTAGGGGTTTAAGCTCAACTGGAGGCCGAGTCAATTCTTCCTCTTTAGGAAGTTCTATGAGTTCCCCGAATCGCCCTCTTCTTCAATGAAGAATTGGGCGTCTTTTTCTAGGTCTGCTTTACGGGTTCTCATATAGCATAACTCCCATGACTTCCTCGGGCGTGTCATACTCATGGAAGGGTTCTATTACCGAGTTTTTGGCTCGAGTAACTGGGATAGAAAACTTTTTCTTCCCGAGTTTGACATCTAAATCCCCGGATGTTGATAGATCAAGAATCTTCTCCAAGGGATGCCCGATCGATGTCAAAGTCTTGGATATCAAAAATATGAAAATCCGTAGAGACAACTTGACATCCTTGTGTAGGAAGATTTGTTCATGTATAACCTCACGGCTTTCAATGGTGGTACGAGGTGCTATGCGCAGGTCCGTGGCCGTGGGGGTCCTAATGGCTTCCTCGCACAAAGGCTTGTGCAAAGGTTTTGGACATTATGTTTATTCCCACAAAGGGGTTATACATGACTTCCACCAAGTTTCCCCGATATCTCGCAATGGATTGGTGTAGAGGGGCCACTTATCCGAATTTCTTCGAAAGAAGGTCCTTCCTCTCACAACCATTCCGTGCTCATTATGGTCGTTAGCTCCTTAATAGACTCCCCGGAGAAAGAATTTATCTAGGGGTTGTTCAGGGGCTAGCCGGGGCAGTGGTTTCTTCCATTGTTCGTACTTCCGAGGTGTCACCGAATTGATCAAGAAAGTCATCCTCGAAGAACGGAGATCCGTGCATGCGGTCTCCTTGTGTTCTCGTTCAGCGAGGGTCTCTCTATAGGTTTAACGGGTTTTGGCTTTGGCCGAAGAGACTTCCTCTCGGTTTTACGCTTGGGTTCTACTCGGATGGGTTCTAGCGGAGGAGTATTCTCAAGAATACGGTTTAGGAGAGCTTCTCCTTCCGCCGTGGTTTTGTGGGAAAATGACCCTCCGACAGCCTAAATCAAGCAAAGAGGGCGCTTGCCCCGTCCAATCCTAGCCGAAATGCCGTAAAAGCACGTGGTTTGGTATGGACAGTCCGGGCCGGATCGTGTAAGCGTGGTAAACCGGTCCCGTGGCTACACCTAAGGTTTCACCCTCTATTTGTCGGAAGTTGAGTATCTCTTGTCGCAGGGGCCGCGATTCTGGATATAGGGTAGAACGCTACACGAACTGCTTTCGCAGCTTCTTCCCATTCTCCGTTTACCACCCCCTACATTATGGGCGTACCATTGAGTTGCCCTCTCGGAGAGAGAACGGAAACAACTTCCACCTCGGCGTGTCGTGTGTCATGCCCGCACTGTCGCAGCGCCCACGGCCGCTCAAACTCCCGTAAGTGATGATAGGGGTTTTTCATATTCCGAGCCCGAAAAGGCTCGGGCCCGAACCATGGCTATAAAGCCGTGGCGGAGCTCATACTCGAAGCTATGATTGGCTTTGCAGATTGGCGTGGTTCTACAAGCTCGCCCTTAGGAGCGGACAAGATTTGTAGGGTAGGTTGCTCCATGAGTAACAAGGACTCTTTTGGTATTTTTGTTTAAAAGGATACTACCAAACAAAGGTCGACTAGGCTCGAGATATAACTACGACAACCGTCCCCCAAGAACGGCGCCGAAATGCTTGTTGGTGTTTCTTACGCACACGAGAGAAATCCGCAAGCGCACGGAAATACCGTTGTAGCACTTCACCCGGTGGTAAAGGTGGTATCGTATTTTACACAAGGACGGTCGCGCAGCCAGGCACTCTCGGTCCGTGGTCAACCTAAGGCAAGGGTTTGTTTTCTAAGAGTAGCGAGGTATCTATAGGCTAAGTTTTCCGTGCATTGATTCCTAAAGTCCATTTGTCTACTCACTTCGGCACCGCCCACGCCCAGCGACGTTGTCCCCCGCAATTAGCTCTACGACACAAAATCGAACGTGGGGGATTTCAAGGGACGGACAAGGCTTGTCACGACCAAGCCGCCTACCCCCTCAACCGTGGGATGCACCGCAAAAGGTAGGTGAACGCTAGTCCAAACACCACGTTTGCACTATTGGTCACAGCTTCTTGATGTTGGCCAAGGTTCCCTGGTCAAAGAGTTCCTTCACCAAGAACTAACGCTCTTAACGAGACAATCTACCAATCCCGCAAGTCTATAACAGCAGCTAAGAAATATACGAAGGAAATTAAGTAGTCGCAAGATAATCACAAGACTCCTTACCAAAGTGTAAGTAGCTTGCGAGGTACAAGCCGGGCGGGTGGTACCGACAAGTCCCAAGACTCCGTCCTCCCTAGGAACCGCAGAACACCGAGGGGCGAACCGGCAACTCCGGGTAGAAAGAACAAAGCTTCTTTCTAGCTTTTCCCTCTCTCACTCTCTAGAATTTAGAAGATGATATAGAAGAAGTAGAAGAAGAAGAACTAATTCTACTCTCTTGCACAAGTGGACTGGTTTCTCCTTTGAATTGTTATTTAGAGAGGTGAAGGAGGGAGCTATTTATACACAAGGGGAGGGGCCTAAGTGCTAAAATTACCTAAACCGACCTAAGAAAACCTTCCATATGCACCAAACCGACCATCCAACGCCGGTAGTGTCGGTTTTGGAAGGTAACAAACCGCCTCCCCGGCCGGGCCCGAACCGCCTTAGCCAGGCGCGGCCGCACCAGTGGTGCGCGCGCACCACCCGGGGCCGGCCTAGCTCGAGCTTCGCAGTGGGCCTCCTTGCTTGAAAAAGTTGTCCGGTGGTCTTGGCCCTACCCGGTTTTGACGTTTTGTCCCGATTCTTGTTTGGGCTTGCCATTTGCTTCTTTGGGCCTTTTTCTATTTATTGATTTTATTTCTTTTTCTTTGTATTTTTGGCCCAAAGTGATCATTCTTGAGTTGGTACCGCAAGTCCAAATAAACACCAAAACTTTGGAATATGTTAGTTGAAATCCCTATTTCTAGGTTGTTTTGGTGTCATGTTGACGGTGTTTAAATTGCGTTGGTTACCGGGTCAATAGATGCACGAGAGATACAAGCATACCACATGCTCAAAGATCGACCCTTCGCTCACGCACCACGCTTCTCCCGAAGCTCTCGAAAAACTAAGTATGGAATCCGAATTTCCTAGTATGTGGAGAACCGTAGGATGGGCAAAGGTAGATCCTCTTGATGAATTAGGCTCTAAAATGCTTACTATCCAATTCCTCGTGCACTTTGAAAGTTCATGATGAGGGTATTTCTTTTCGACTTTTTCATACCCACCACTATCGCACATGGAAACAAATCGCTGGGATTTTAGGGTTTGATAAAGCAAAGTGTTTAATTGATTTTGATGCAGCCCTTCGCGGGTATAATCGTGATGCTTTCTTCATGCAAATATCTGATATTGATTGCTCTAGTGCTAGATTCGAGGTCATTAATGCAAACATACAACATCCATCATTAAGGTTTATGCACAAATGGATGTCTAGCACTATATTTCCTAGGCAAGATCCCCGTCGCATTCATGATGCTGAATTAAAATGTCTCTTTGCAATGCTAAAACGAATTAAAATTGCTCCTGTGAAAGAAATGATTAATTGGATGCTAGAAACCATCAAGCTTACCACCACTGTTTATTGCACTTCCCTTGTGACACGGATTGCTCATGGTGTTGGTGCTTGCTGGAAGGACAGAATGTTCTTTACATTCTTGACCCGCGCCGTGAGATCACGATCCAATCCTTGGTTCAAGGGCATCATATTAAGCTTGATGCGGATGACCGCGAGAAAGTCATTTATTACTTTCCGGGCTATACAATGGAGATTCCGCTTCCCCGAACCCGAATACTCATTGTATAAGTCTCGCTTCACTTACCTTCGTTTGGATCATCTCCGACGAAACACGCAGGCTCTGTGTCTCGCAGTCAACCAGAGGGTAGCAAGAGATGGGGCAGAACTTTGCGATCACCTGCACCACCACCGCACTTTGTGTGCACCCCGCACCCGACGCCATCACCGGGTTCACGCCAGTCCAAAGATATGGTTTCTTTTCGGCTATGCCGAACCTGTGGTACATACCAGGCTACGGTCGGGATACACCCCACACCCGTATCGAAAAGCGGCTCAAGATGGACAGTTCTCCTATGAGATCTCTTCCCGAGTCCGAGGGATCCGCCTCCATCACCACGTCGGCACACCTGGAGGAGCCTCGGTCCGATCCAAGACCTCAAAGACACGCGTCCCACGGTGCGGAGGTAAGTACTAGAAATATTCATGATACACTCCACTCCTATGTACGACCATTTGCGGTCGCCATCATGAGAGTACCGGCCAGGGAGTTCACCGACATCCGCGCACGAGAGGAGCAAATGCCACAAGACAGAGAGAGAAACCTTTTGGCTCCACATGGGATATAATCCCGACCCGTAGGCTTTGAGCCGCCTTTGGGGAGGACCCCACCAGTAAGCCTTTAATTTCCCAAGTCATTTCCCATTCTTTTCAAAAAAAAAAAAAAAAAAATGATAAAAGCAACAAAAATATATCCCACTCCTTTATTTGACATAAGGTGGTGTAGGTTTCTCTTAAGATGAAATGATGAATAGTTGCTCTGTTTTATGAATCAGCTTGCACCTAGTTTATAACTTAGAATTCCTTGATGTTTAAGTTTGTTGGCTAATACTATCTTGTCCTTAAAACTTGATAAGCATGGGTTGCAAGAACATGATCCTTTTCTAAGTTATTGCCGGATATGATATGGTATAAAGAGATTCTACTATAACTTTGTTCCTAGAGAACTTGACATCCAGGAAACCTGAATCTAAAAAAAAAAAAAAAAGAGGAAAAGAGATGAAAAATGGACAAGTGTCCGAGGGCGAGTAGAGCCCACATCTCCAAAAAGAGAGGAAATAAAAGACACAAGTCTAGGGTGAGAAGAACCCACCTCTCCAAAAAAAAAAAAAGAGAATATCACAATCTCTCAAGTATTCGGAAAAAAAATGAGTATGCAATTACATACATATGCTAAATAAAACCCCGGATGCATAGTTACTCAAAAGAATAAAAGAAGTAGTAGCTCTACAAAACCGTTCTATCTTGCAATCGCCCAAGAATGTGGAAAAATGTTATGAGACCCATATGATTCGAGTAATAAGGATAGATGAAAATTGCCAACTTATTTAAACAATAAGTGAACACTTTGTTATAAACCTGGTACACTTTGATTTATATCAGCATTGAAGCAACTCCTGATCATCAACCAAAACACTTAGCTATTTGCTCGGGACGAGCAAAGGTTAAGCTTGGGGGAGTTTGTTGGCGGTCACTATCATACATCTTATACCGCCAATTTAGCTCTAATTAAGAGAGATGGAGCACACTTATGTCAAATAAACATTTACTACTCACCTAGTTCCACTTGTATTCGAGAATATTTGTTTTGGAACAACAAACACGGAAAACAAAAAGAGAGTACGCCAAATAAAGAGTAAAGTGCAAACTAAGGAAATACGCTTTGACCAAGGGGAACGTGGCGAGCCGTAACCGAAGCAAAACGGACCAAAACACCTCCGGAAGGCGACCTACACCGGGCCACTAGCCCACACGCGAAGGATGGGCGCTGGGCGGGCCAAACTGGGCCGACCGGCCGCAGTGCGGCGGCCGCCGCAGTTCGTGCCCCGATCCCGCCGCGCCTTGTCTCGTGTCCGAAGCCGGCGGAGCCGAGGCGGTGCATGGCGGTGCTTTTCGGGGATTTGGCACCAAAACTCCCGCCAAAAACCACTTTCATTCTCCTATAAATAAGAGGCCACACCCCCTTCCAAAAAGACAACACACACACCCTTGAGCACTTCACTCACTTTCTCTAGTCCTAGTTGTAGTTTTGAGCAAGGTTGAGCTTCAAGGAGGGCTTGTCTCCTTGGAAGGATCTTTTGGTAATATTAATATTATTATGGAGTTCCTTTCAATATTCAATTCTTTATATTCATATTGCAATGCGTTCGAACTAGAGTATAGTTACCCAAATGTTATCTTATTAATGTGTGAACTATGATCTAGTTGACATATTAGTAGATAGGACTTGGCTAATTATAGAATTAACCATCATGTGTCGACTTCGCTAGAAAGTGGTCGGTTTATGTAGATTATGATGGTTTGGTGTACCTTCGGGTTTACCTTTATCCTTGCTTGTCGATCCGTAGGGTCGAGTCCCGGGGATTTAGGTAGTTTTCTATATACGTGGGCGTGGTGTCGGGTCTATAGTAATCATCAAAATGTCGGCATCCCATGGTAGTGAGGTAGGGGCAAGTGGTGACGACCCTGTTCGCCCATCGTATTCCTCCACGTTCGGATGTTGAGTTGGAGTTACGAAAGTGTCCATCGGCTAGCGAGACTAGGCTGCGGGCATCTCCTCATCATATGATCGTAATCCCATCATGTTTTAGCCTCCTCACATGTTAAACTAGAGTTCACCCATGTGCAATATTTAGAACCACCTTCTCATTGTAGATTCTCTTTTATCCTTTTCTCTCCCTAGTGGTGTAGTAGCTTATGTGTGTTTGTCACTATCCCGAATATCATTCTTCTTACCCCCGCAATTGACTAATGGTTATTCATAAATACATTGTGGATCATCATCATCATTATGCTAGCTAACCACACAAGCCTGCCTTCCCTTGGGAAAATGTAAATCACGATACCCGAATACCACCGGATGAAATGCTACAATGATAGATCCGTTAAACTTGCGGATTGATTTGAAGTAAACACATGAATCCATCTATCATCCGATATCTCTTAACGTGATCTCTGAGAATATTATTTATTCTTAGAGATTGCACTATGAAGTGCCAACAAGCATTTCGGTGCCGTTACCGAAATGGGTTATTATCTATTTCTAGTAATGTCGTTAAGAAATATCAACAATATTCCAAAGACAGCTTTTTCTACAAGATATGGGCTGTATGAGTATATTGTCATGTCTTTTGGCTTTGTTGGCGTTTCTTAACGCAATCACTAAGAATAAATATTATCCTTAATGATAACATCGAGAGAGCGTCAGGTGATAGATAAATTGAATATTGCAAGGGTCAACCCGCAAGCGCACGGATCTATCATCGTAGCATTTCACCCGGGAGTATTCGGGTATCGTTCATTTATATTTTCCCATGGGAAGGCAGGTTTAGATTTAATATGATGATGATAGCCCACAATGTATGTATGGATAGCCACTAATCATGTACAGGGGTAAGTGACAATAATATTGGAGATAGTGGTGACACACACACTTCTTGAGCACTAGAAGGAATAAATAGGAAATAACAAGAAAGGGAAAATCTATGTTGAGTTGGCTATTCTAATATCGCCAATGCGTCAGACTATAGTCTACATATGTCATTCATGGTTCATTGCGAGATGGGCTAAAGTGATGAGGAGATGCCCGTGGGTGGTATATGCCACCGGTGATACTGATAAGATTCCAACCCGACACCCTACGTGGAGGAGTGCGAAGGACGAACAGAGTCTGTTACCATCCCATCCGCCTACCTCACTACCGTGGGATGCCTAATTTCCCGGATGATTCTCTATAGACCTAAGCACCACGCTTACGTTTATAGAAAACTACCTAAACCCCCCTAGGTACCTCGACCCTACGGATCGACATGGCAAGAGTAAAGGTAAACCCGAAGGTACACCAGACCATCACCCGAGCTTAGTTCTACTACGTTCCAAGAACGATATATGATTCAATTAGCCTAAAGTTAGTCATGTTAATTATCACATCATACTAACTATACTCTAGTTGGCACAATATGAATATAACATGAGGATAACTATACTCTAGTTCATATGCATTGCGATATAAATAATGAGACTTGAATAAAGGAAAGAACTTCATAGTAAATTACCAAAAGATCCTTCCAAGGAGACAAGCCCTCCTTGAAGCTTTGCCTAACTCGAATCCTACTACTAAACTAATGAAGTGGAGAGAGTAGAGCTCAAGGTGAGGATGTAACAATGTGTAATGTGTTGTGTGTGTGTGTGTGTGTCCAAGGGAGGAGTGCCCCTCTTTATATAGTGGAGAGGAGGAGGGAAATGGAGGGTGCTCCTTGCTTCGAGGGCAATTTGGCGGGAACGAAAGTTTGCACCGCATGCAACCGCCGCGTGAAGATCGCTCCATACCGCCAGAGAAAGGGCGGGAACAGAGGGCGAAAATTTGAGCCGGCCGCCCGCAGGCGCCGGCCGCCCCCTACTGGGCCGGGCCTCCCCGTCCCCGGCCTTCTCCCTTATTTTGAGCCCTCATATGTTGGGCCTATGCTGGTGCATGGGCTGAATTCGTGTGGAGTTTGGTCCTCTTGTTTGATCCTTTCCTTGGCGTCTTTTATTCAATGCGCTTCTCGA
This sequence comes from Hyparrhenia diplandra, assembly GCA_015847255.1. Lineage (NCBI taxonomy): Eukaryota > Viridiplantae > Streptophyta > Magnoliopsida > Poales > Poaceae > Hyparrhenia > Hyparrhenia diplandra. The sequence goes on along the minus strand of JADLZK010010438.1, from coordinate 52,830 downwards.
ACTTATTTGGCGACTTCGTACTGTTTCCACTTTTATACCCGCAAAACATACTTTCTACGAATACAAGTGGAACTAGGTTAGAAGTACAGTATATGTAACATAAGTTTGCCCTTTTCTCATGAATTGGATATAAGTTGGCGGTATAATATACTCGATAACGACCGCCAACAAATCCCCCAAGCTTAACCTTTGCTCGTCCCGAGCAAATAGCTGAGTGTTTGGTTGTTGATCAGGAGTTGCTACAATGCCGATATATTTCAAAATGTACCATGCTCATAATAAAGTATTCTTCCGTTATTTAAATAAATTGGCATTTTTATCTATCCTTGTTTACTTAAATCATATGGGGCTTATAACATTCTCCAAACTCTTGGGTTATTGCAAGATAGAACGGTTTTCATAGAAACACTAGTCATTCATTCTTTGATTGATCATTCATGCGGAGATTTTTGTAATGATTCCTTAAATCATCTCGGTGTGCAAACCATAAGGAGAAACAAGTCATAAGCCTTGATCAAGATGTGCAAGTGAAATTTTATTTCTTTTTGATAAGGTGTGGGCTAGCTCTTATTTCTTTTTTTAGAAGTGGGCTCTACTCGCCCCTCGGACACTTGTCCATTATTCTTCTCTCTCTTCTTTTTTTTAGAGGCGGGTATCGAAGTACCCATTGTTTTATTTTTTTCTGACACACATCCATTTTTTCTAGCTTAGCCCATAACCTATTTTTTGGCAATGTGAATGTGAATCTTGATCAAAAGCGTATGACAGTGTCTCACATAGGCTATCATGAGAATTTTGATCATTAAGGAATTTTGGAAATTATTCTCCGAATGATGAATCTCTCTTAGAACAAAATCATAGTAGATTCTATTTTTACCATATCATATCCGGCAATAGCTTAGAGAAGAATCATGTGTTTGCATACCCACAAATCATTAAGTTTTAGGACAAGACAAGTTGAGCCAATAAACTTAAACATTGGGGAATACAATGTTATGAACTAGGTGCAAATTGAACTATAGATAGACCAACTATTCATCATTTCAACTTCAGAGAAATTAAGCATCCTTATACTACATATTGGAGTGGAATCATATTTTTGTTCTTTTCATTTTTTTTTTTTTTTTAAAGGAAATGAAAATGAAAAACTAAGAGATAAAATAAAATGATAGGGGAGGTAGGTACTTACCTCCGTGGGGGTCCTCCCCCAAGCTAGCTGATGGCCTATGGGTTAGGGGGTAGTACCCCATGTGGCGCGTAACGCCAACCTCGTGCTCCTCCCGTCTCCGTTCCGCCTCCTACGCTTGGTGTTGCGGTGCTACCTGCTGATGGCGTTGATCGGACACCTGCACAAAACCAGTGAGTGGCTAGCGCAATCTCACCTGTGCGGGAGTTCCACATTCCCGAGTCGGGTGTTGATCTCTTGGAGTGCTCTGGGGTCCACCGTAGAGTGACGTGGTGGTGGCATCCCTTCGGAGTCGGAGGACACTGTGTGTGTCTCATGCCATGCTGACCCTCCTGCTTGGTCTAGATGAGGTGTGAACATCCCCTCATACTGGAAGGTGGGTGTGAGCCCGGGGTTCAGCGTTGGTGTAAAGAACCCGGGCGTGGACCGGTATGGGTGTAGGTCAGGTGGCATCTGCGAACCACTAGCCTCACCCATAGCTCTCCTTCGTGATGACCTCGCGAGAAATGAGAACTCTGCGTGCTTCGTCTAGCTCAACTAGAGCGAAGGTGAGTGATGGGGATTTATATAATGAGAGTTCCGGGTTAGGGAGCGGAATCTCATTTATATATCCCGGAAAATAATAGATAATCTTCTCGTGGTCATTCTCATCAAATTTTATTATGTGCCCTTGCATCAAGTGTGATAATGAAATTTCCAGAGGTGGAGTATCTAGGTATGTGACATTCTCGCCTTGCAATGCACCAATGTTACTAGCAATCCTTGTCACAAGAGAGGTACAATAAACAGGTGTGGATTGTTTAAAATTGCTAAGCATGCATTTTATGATTTCTTTTTACAGAGCAATCTTTCTCTTGTGAACTATGGCAAAGAGGCATTGCATCTCAACATCCAAAAGACGACGAAATTCTTGCCTAGGGAACAAAGTTATGGCAATCCATTTTTGCATAAATTTCAATGTTGGGTGATGTATGTTGGCATTAGTAGGACGAAACCTAGGATCTGTAGGAACTATGGTGGAGATTTCAGTGAAAAAGGCGGCACGATTAAAATCTAGTAAAGCAACAGCTAGGTTTGTGCAACATTTCTTAGCATCAAAGCCTATGTGCCTAGCTAGTTCTTGCCAAGTGTAATAGTGATATTGACTAAAAAGTCTGAAGCTAACACCCTGATCATGAACTTCCAAAGATCCTAGAAATTGGATGGTGAGGAGGCGAGAGCCTGGCTCATCCAGGGGAGCAATCCCTGACCATCCGACGTTTTTCCAAATGATGGGGAATTCGTTGTCCATACCTAGTTTTTCGAGGACGCCGTCGGGGAAGCGAGGAGGAGGGAGCGAAGTCTCGGTTCTTGAGGATGTTGTAGGCTTGCATCTCCCGTTCTCCTTCCGTGTCGAGGTGTGGTGCATCGGCTTCCTCGATCGTCATCCCCGTGGGTGCTTGTTCTTGCTCTTGCTCTTGCGAGGGTGCGTCTTTCTTCGTATGCTTCGGCGTTGTCGAAGTGTGTACCGAACTTCCTTGGGAGAGCCTCGCGCTTCTTCTCACGCCCTTTTTGATCGCGCTTGCCGCTTTCCCGAACATGTTAGCGAACAAAAAGCGAACGGAATGGAAACAAGTGCTTACTCTTGGAGAGGACTTGGGAGAGAGAGCTTGTGAGAGAGAGTATATCTTTGTGTTCTTGCACTAAAGCTTGGGAATGCTTTGTGGAATGCAAGAAGTGAGCAAGTAGCAAAATGAGAGAGTGAGGGAGTGAGAATGAGAGGGTGGAGAGCTCTCCCGGCCACCTCGTGAATTTATAGCCCGATGCACCCCGACACTCTGGACGAGGGCAACGGCTAGGCGATGTGGCCGTTTGGCCTGTGGACAGAGGCGCCGCTGGGGGCTACTGTAACACCCCGGTGTTATACCACTAAAATTGGCCATGTCATCATATGCATTGCAAAGCATCCATTTTGAGAACCTTGTCATGCATTCACTAAAATGAGTTTAATTCATGGCAATGTATGTTGGTTGAGTAGAAGTAAAGTTTGAATGATGATTTGCTTTATTATTTCATGTGAAAACCCTAGCTTTCCAAAACCCTAGTTTACCCCCTTTTGAATTGTTTCAAATTTAAGCAAGATTTGGGAAAACTTCCAACATCAACCTTGTAGATCTTTTTGAGATGAACAAAGTTGGTGTTTTGAGTTTTTCAAGTTTAGTTCAAATTTTTGGAGTAATTTCAAATCCCAATTTGAAATTCAAATCTGACTTTTCAAGAAGTCTAACTTAGAGGCCGAATTAGGAAATCTTTCAATTGAGAAAAGTGTAGATCTCGAAAAGTTATGCAAAAGTCGTTTTTGGAGATTTTTGAGTGCAGTTCAATTTTTTAAAGTAATTTGATAAATAAAGTTAGGGTTTGGAATTTTGGAGTTTGAAGGGGGGACCGCCGGCAACATTACTGGCGGTCTCGCCGGCGCCGCCTTCTCGTCGATTCCACCGCTTAGGACGTGTCGTAAGCCTCGCCAACGTGTCTCCTCGCGTGTCATCGCCCTGGACCATCCTTATCCATCGTCGACGACGTGGACAGGCAGGCGGGCACTCTGCCGCCGGCGTGGCCGCCTCGACGATTCCCAGCCACCCCGTCGCGCCACCTCCTGCTTCGTCGTGGCAATCTCGTCGCCATCGTGTCGAAACCCCGTCCCATTCCTATCTCTGGCAAATGGAGGGCCCGACGGCCAGCTTTCCAGCCGGATGTCACTATCCCGCCGCCGGCCAACCGCCCTCTCCTCCTATAAATTGACGAGCTTCCCTCCATCTCTCGCCCTTCGCGTTTCCCAGCTTCATCGCACTTCCATTGCGAACCCGACGAACCCAGAACCCCAGCCTTTCGTCCCCAGAATCACCCGCCCGACGTCGTCGTCCCCAACTCCGACCGGACCGCCGCCGCGGGTCGGGTTGCCATCGTCCATCCGTTCTGGTGAGCTTTGTAGCAAACCAGTTTGTGTTCCTGGTTCCTCTTGATGATGTAGTCACGGTGCGCTTGCTCGTTTCCACCATACCGAGGTCCCGCCGCACGGAACGTCGTCGCGGAGCAGCGGAGCTTCCTCGCCGGCCGCCGCCGCCGACCACTCGCCCGTCCCGCCTTCGACCAAACCACCGCGGAGCACCGTGATCCCCATGCCCTAGCGCCGCTGTAGGACCTTTTGATTTGAAGATTATCGCATTAGGGTCGTCGGAACGTCGATGCCGACGTGGTCCGCCGTGGCCGCGCCGCCGCGTGCCATGCTGTGCTCGCGTAGAGTCGGGTTAGGGTCACTTAGTTGAGGATTCGGGTCCGCCCGATGGTGCCGGACTCGCGCGTATCCTCGCCAGGTCGGAGAAGGCTCCGGCCGAGCCTCGCCGCCGTCGCCGCGCCGCCGGGCCGCCCTCGCCGCCGGTGGGTGTGCCCGCCCTTTGCCGCCGCATCTGCGTGCCCCGCATCGATCCGGCCAGGCTCGAGTGGTCACGTGAGGACCAGTCCGCGCCACCGGAGACCTCGCCACCGGCGAGGAATCGCCGGGCCGCCGGCCGAAGCCGCTACCGGGCCGGCGACGGCGCGTCCTGGCCGGCCGCCCTTTTGCCCCCGCGCGTCTTGCGTCTTGCCGACGCCCGCCAGGCCGAGTTGGGCCGGCCCATAGCCGGTTGTCGCTTTTAAAATTCATTTTCCGATTTTGTTTAAGTATGAATAGTTTAGTTTCTTCCAAAATTCATAGAAAATTATACATAGCTTAGAAAATTATGAAAATTTTTGTGGATGCTGTTCATGATGTCTAGAATATAGGAAAAATTTCAAATTTGAATTTTAAACTATTTTGACATGTTTTAAAATTACCAGCTTTAATTAAAAGGGGATCTTTAGTGAATTTTATAAATTAATCTAGATTTCCAAAATTCATGAAATTTTATTTTGAACTGTTTTATGATAGGACCTATCTATAGAAAAAGTTTGAGGTCACTTCGAGATGTTTAAAATATTTTCTATTTTATGCTTTGTTTTATTTAGAAGAAATTAAGTGTTGTTTAGTGAAGTAATTTAGGTTATTTTATGAGTTAGAGTCATACATGAATAAGATGGTCCTTGAGAACTCCTTAGGCAATGGTGATGATATTTTGTAGAATAGTTCAACAAGTTGGTTTTGTTAGGTTGCAACTTTATCGTGAAGGAAAGTTGTACTCAAGTTGATGTTTATTTCCTTGCACTTTCTAAGCATCATGTTTACCATTATGGCATCATATTGAAGCATGCATTCTACTTCGTGTAGAGGACGATAGTGTGAGTTTTAAAGTCGAGGAAGTTTCGAGGAGGTTCGTAATCCAAATCAAGTGGGTTTTGATATTTGTGGATCGGATCCCTAACCCGAGTGCTACTTCACTGAAGGCAAGCCCCTGATGCATTTAAACCCTTCCTTGTTATTTTACAAAGTTTTATATCACTTATGTTGATGATATGATGCATTAGGTGAATAGGAGTTGAGTGATAACCTATTTGTTGCATGACCAACCTTGTTATTGACTTATCATCCTTGATAACCTTTTTTTTATTTGAAAATGCATAGCTTGTTAAGCCTTGCTTAAAGTTAGGATGCTTTTTAATTGTTTTACAAAGTTCTTCTATAATGATTCACAATATAGTATGGAAGATAAGTTAATTTGAGACCGGTCGGGTAACTTGCATTGAGAAGGAGTCTCTTTGTAGTGTTTCCTTTTGTGTCGGTTAAATCCGTCGTTGGTTGGCCCTTGGATCATGAACTTTGTATCGGGCCACATACCCCGGTAAGCTTTGGGGTGTGTCAAATCGAATGGCAACCACGCACCGGGAGTGGAGAGATGGCGGGATTACAAGATACCCTCGCGGGGTTAAAGTCCCGTGGTTGGAGGAGTACTTGTATTCTCGGGTGGCGAGGCCCTCGTTCCCGTTTTGAACGAACCGGGAGATGGTTGATATATGCAAGCTTGGGTGCTACATATATCGTGTGGTGAGGTATCCCCAGCTGGGTTACAAGTGATTCGAATCGTCGTTGCTCCACGACAAAAGGAGACTTGATCCTCGCACCTCCATCGTAGTTAAGTTATGGAACATTGGAGTTGGTTAAAATGATGGTTTGGATGGAAAGTGATTGCCTTAGTATATGATCACTTAGAAGAGAGGATTTACTAAAGTGGAAATAAAACATTGAAAGTAAGGACCTACTCTTAGTAAGCTTTTATGCAAAATGAGTCCTTGATCTTGATAAGACCTTTCCTTGATTCCCACGGCTTTGCATACCCGAGTCTTCACCTATTTTCTTTAGTCGGTTAAGTCTTGTTGAGTACTCCCGTACTCAGGGTTCTTCGACCCTTGTTGCAGGTGATAGTCAGGGTCAGACGTGCTTTGGCCCTTGTTGCATGACGGTATTCCAGGTGGATGCCGAGGAGGAGTAGATGTTGACCCTTGGGCGAGGGTTTAATGCTTTTGTTTAGTTGTTACTCTACTCCTATGGTTTGTATAAGTTACTTAAGTTGAGTTTGGAACAAAGTTTTATAAAATTATGTTATGTAATCCTTCCGCTTTACTCGATGGATATTTGAATAAAGTGTTGTAATGCCGCAATGGCTCTTAATGATGAGATCCCGTCGGAGAATTAATAGTGCTTTCTAGATCATTCTACATGTGCATTCTATCGAGGTCCTTGGGACAATGATATATGTATGTGGGCCCTATAATCTAGAAGGTACTCGTTACGGTACTACCAGAGCTTCATCATTAACAAGTTACTTTGTAGCATTACTGTTTCAAAACTTCAAAATGATTTGAGTCAAAGTAATTTAATCCCTTATCTTAGTCCAAATTGCTTAGTACTCATCCTAATCCATATTTAAATTCTTTCCTTCACTTCAAAAGGTAGTGGTGGAGTAACTCATATATTGCCCTATGTTATAGGTTTAATTAATATTTCTCGTAAGTTCGAATCATGCATCATGCTTAATTAACCATGTTGATAAATTTTCCCTTTATTGTGGTTTGGGTTAAGAATAACAATCCTATTCTTGCTAAACTTTAGGTTTCTTTAGTCTAATTTCCAATCTCGCCCTCTGGCAGGATGGCTTTTACCAGGAGGACCGCTAGGAAGAGGACGGACCCCGTGGAGTTCCCCCGACACCAGCCTTGCTCCAAGGGGCAATGGTGGTGGCAACAGCAGCCAGCAGCTAATAGCGGCAAAGCCAGCGGTCCGCAGTCGCACTAGTGGAAGCCGCAGCCAGCGGTGCATTAGTAGCGGGAACAAAGAGGGCAACAACAAAAGGAGCCAACATCGATCCACGGCGAGATGATTTGGCGCTTAACTCAAGAGTTGGTGGAAGTCCGCCAAGATAGGGAAGATGCCATTGTTCAAGTTGGTAACCTCGGGAGAACGAACGCCGTGAGCTCGAAGCCAGAAAACCCAACATGAAAGGGAGCCGAAATGCAAGATCTCACCAACGTGATGTGGCAAGTCTATGACTTAGACCGCTGCCAAGTCGCGGATCTCCGTGCCTACAACAACGCTCTCCATGAAGCTTTCCATGCACAGTATCCTTATGGAGAGGTGCCAAACATGGATGTTCCTGCCCCTGAAGCTCCTGGACCTGAAGTCATCGTCATCAGTGATGATGAAGAAGAGGAAGAAGTGGAGCCCGTGATAGTGGAGGTGTACTCCAAATGATGACGAAGCTTGAGTGGGAGAATGGAAGTGAAGACGGTGTAAAATAGGAGGCTTGTAGAATAAATAAACTCTAGTGGGAAGGTTGGTCTGCCTGCGTGCAGACTTGTGTGTGTAAGATGCTTGTGTGAACCAGTAGTTTGTTGGTTTGTATGCTAGAAGCTTATGGTACTTTGTAAACTTAGTTAGTACTTGGCTTGTATGTTTGCTCCTAGTTAAATAAAATCTAAGTTAGTTGTTTGTTAACGATGTCACACTCGATCCGCCGATCGTCTTCCGTCCTGGGGGAGATAACATGCCAAATCCACCACCAATCCCTCCTACCCCGATCGATGCCATCGCGGCATTAGTTAATGCCACTACGAAAAACACCGGGTTTATGAGAGAAATGGCCCGAACAACCAAAGAACATAACCCGAATCGCGAAATAATGGACATGAGGATTTATATCATAAATTCACTGAGACACATCCTCCCGTTTTTCCGCAAGGCGGAAGAACCTTTGGAAGCCGATGATTGGCTTCATTACAATGGAGCTGAAATTGAGCTTGTTGAAGGATGCAATGATTACCATAAACTCGCTTTTGCCGCCCGCCAGCCTTAGAGGTGGTGCAACCGGCCTCGTGGTGAATTTCTTAGCTATGCAGCCAGCCGGACATCGTGTGACTTGGGCGGAGTTCCGTCAGTATTCCGTTCCCATTATATCCCCGCAGAGTAATGGCAAAGAAGTTAACTAAGTTCTTAGAGTTGAAGCGAATGATCCGACCGATATAGAGTATGTCGGTCGTTTTAATCACCCTGCCTCGTATGCCTCTCGCACACGGGACACAGATGCGAAAAAGAAAGAGTGGTTTCGCGAGGTCCGAATCAAAGCTCGCACTATGATGATGACCGTCCGTCCACATGAGACACTTATCATGAGGTGGTTGATATAGCATTGAATGCTGAAGAAAAGTATCGCAGCTTATAAGGAAATGAAGGGAAAGAAGAAGAATGTATCTTCTGGTTTTTCCGCGGCAATACGTCGTCGAAGGTATTCTATCATCCCGTGAACCATTCTCGTCCTTTCTTTCGTCCACCACAATTCCAAACCTAAGGCAAAGAAGACCATTTGTCGTCGCTTTGCTCGCAGCCTAACCTATCCACGCCACCCGAATGCCCCGGGCATTCGTAACCCCCGCTACACAAGGCCAAAGTGGTCCTACTTGTTTTAACTGCGTGGCAAGCCCGGTCATTACTCCCGAGAATGCCCCAATCCCTGAGGTATAATCCAAACTATCGCAGCACCACCAGGAGGTCGTCGCGATTAGCTGCGTAACAAGAATAATAATGGACAAAATGCTCAAAAGGGAAAAGGGGAGAAGAAGACTGACGGGTGTTCTATACGAATCTTTGAGAAATACCCTATGCAGGAGAGCCAAGAATGATGGGTATGTTTCCTCATTTGCCAATCATCCTGCTATTACGTTATTTGATTCTCGTGCATCTCATACATTCATCAATAGAACATTTGTGGTCAAGCATGAAATATCTATTGGGGAAACAAAAAGAAAATTTCTTTATACAATCTCGGGGGGCCTGCGTACTCAAGAGATGGTACATCGGGTACCTATAAAGTTAGGTGGGCATGATTTTCCCACCAAGTATGATAGTTCTTAAGGATCGGGATATAGATGTGATCCCGGGTATGAATTGGATGTATCGGCATGGGGTCGTCATTGATACTTTGAATAGAACAATCAAAGTAAACATCCCCGATAGTAATTCTCAACTTTTTATTCAACTTCCAATTCCTAAGAGAGCAGGTTGAGAGAGTTTGTGCGACCTCAGTAAAGGAGATAAAGAATATCCCAGTAGTCTGTGAGTTCCCAGATGTATTCCCTGATGATTTGCCTGGTTTACCACCAGATAGAGATGTTCAGTTCAGTATAGAGTTAAAACCTGGAACTGCACCGATATCAAGAAGAGCTTATAGAATGCCACCTAAAGAATTAGCAGAGTTAAAGACTCAATTGCAAGGATTGCTTGATAAAGGTTTTATTCAGCCTAGTTCTTCACCTTGGGGATGTCCTCGCGATATTTGTGAAGAAGAAGGATCAAACCACGAGACTATGTGTGGACTATCGTCCACTCAATGAAGTAACAATTAAGAACAAGTATCCTTTGCCTAGAATTGATCCGTTATTCGATCAACTTGCGGGAGCCAAGGTGTTCTCCAAGATTGACTTGAGATCGGGGTATCATCAAATCAAGATAAAGCTCGAAGATGTACCAAAGACAAATTTTCACCACTAGATAAGGTTTATACGAGTACTTGGTGATGTCTTTTGGGTTAACCAATGCCCCAGCTCACTTTATGTATTTGATGAACACTGTCTTTATGCCCGAGCTTGACAGATTCGTGGTGGTTTTCATAGATGACATCTTGATATATTCCAAGAATAAGGAAGAACATGCCGAGCATCTTCTGATTGTTCAAGCGTTTGAGAGACCATGAGTTATATGCAAAATTCAGCAAATGTGAATTCGGTTAGAGGAAGTGCAATTCCTAGGGCATGTATTGTCCGCTGATGATGGAGTTTCAGAGATCCAAGTAAAGTCAAGGATATTCGAATCGAAAACCGCCTACCACTTGTTCATGAAGTTCGCAGCTTTCTTGGGAATGGCGGGATATTACCGTCGGTTCATTACTCGACTTCTCTAAAGTGGCCAAACCTATTACTTGAGTTGTTGAAAATTCAAACTAAGTTTGTCCGGTCACCAATGTGAGAAAGCTTTCCGGACACTCAAGAAGTCACTCACAACTGCACCTGTTTTAGCACAACCTGATATCGAGAAGCCGTTTGATGTGTATTGTGATGCCTCTGGTATTGGAATTGGGTGTGTGCTGATGCAAGAAGGCAGAGTCATTGCCTATGCTTCTAGGCAACTCAAGCGTCATGAAGAACATTATCCAACTCATGATCTAGAATTGGCAGCAGTTGTCCATGCCTTAAAGATTTGGCGACATTATCTGTTGGGCAATACCTGTCATATCTATACAGACCATAAGAGTTTGAAATATATCTTCACTCAGTCGGAGTTGAATATGCGACAGAGAAGATGGTTGGAGTTGATTAAAGACTATGATCTGGAAGTGCATTACCATCCTGGTAAGGCAAACGTAGTTGCCGATGCGCTTAGTCGCAAAGTTCACTGCAATTGTTTGACAGTAAGTTTGAGAGACAGAACTTTATGTCAAGAGTTAGAAAAGATCAATATAGAAATTGTTGAACAAGGGACTATATCTAACCTCACTGCTCGGTCAACTCGAGAGATCGATTATTGCAGCACGTAAAGAAAACAAGGGAGTAGCTTGTATCAAGGAAAAAGTTAGGGGTGGGAAGCCTACTTGTTTCCAAATTGATGAAGCAGATGTGTTATGGTTCAAGAATCGGTTAGTAGTACCGAAAAGTCCCCGAAGTTACGTCGACGGATCCTCGATGAAGCACACTTGACCGGATACTCTATTCATCTAGGAAGCACCAAGATGCATCGAGGACTTGAAGCGTAGATTCCGGTGGACCAAGATGAAAATTGAAATAGCCCTTGTATGTAGCCGATGTGATACATGTCAACGAGTAAAAGCCGTACACATGAAGCTGCAGGACTATTAAATCCTTTGCCTGTGCCTTCTTGGAAATGGGAGGAAATTGGAATGGACTTTATTGTTGGTTTGCCCAGAACATCAAAGGGTTTTGATTCCATATGGGTTATTGTGGACCGTCTCACCAAAATAGCTCATTTCCTTCCTGTCAAAGATGTTTATAGAGCCCCAGATTATGCTAGACTTTATATTCAACGAATCTTTAGTCTTCATGGTGCACCAAAGAAAATCGTGTCAGATAGAGGTTCGGTGTTTATGGATAAATTTTGGAAGAAGTTGCAAGAGTCTTTGGGTACTCAGCTTACTCATAGCACTGCTTATCACCCACAGACTGGAGGACAGACAGAAAGAGTTAATCAGATATTGGAGGATATGTTGAGGGCTTGTGTTCTTACTTATCCTGCTAAGTGGGATGAATGTTTGCCTTTGGCAGAATTCTCTTACAACAATAGTTATCAAGAGAGCATCAAGATGGCACCTTTTGAAGCTCTATATGGTCGCAGATGTAGAACTCCCCTGAATTGGTCTGAGTCTGGAGAAAGATGGTTCTTTGGTGTGGACTTAGTAAAGGATGCAGAAGAAAAGGTTCGGGTTATACAAGCCAATATGAAAGCAGCCCAGTCTCGACATAAAAGCTATGCCGATAAGCGACGCCATCCTCTGGCGTTTAAAATAAAAGATTTTGTTTACTTAAAAGTATCTCCTATGAAGGGAGTAAAACGTTTTGGAGTCAAGGGAAAATTAGCACCTCGATATATTGGGCCATTCCAGATAATCAAGAAATGTGGAGAAGTGGCATACAAATTGAGATTGCCAGAACAGCTTTCAGCAGTACACAATGTATTCCATGTGTCACAGTTAAAGAAATGTCTTCGAGTGCCAGATCAAGTAGTTGATTTTGAAGGAGTTGAGCTTGAGCCCGATTTGACCTATTCAGAATACCCTGTTAGAATTCTGGATCAAAAGGACCGTGTTACTCGAAGAAGAACAACCAGGTGGTATAAAGTTCAGTGGAGTCAGCATTCTCAAGAAGAAGCTACTTGGGAGTCGAAGAATTTCGCAAGAACACTTTCCCGAGTTCTATGCTTCTATCTAGCTTGTAGTTCCTTTTTTAAGAGTAGTAGTTTGTTTCTTTTGAGTTTAGTAGAGTGAGTTTTGTAAACCTCTAGTTGTTTTGTGAACAAGTTTAGGGTGTGTCTTCCTGACACATTTCCTTTGCCGTTATGTGGTTTAAGTGTTCCTAAATCTCGGGACGAGATTTTTTTTAAGGGGGAAAGAGCTGTAACACCCTGGTGTTATACCACTAAAATTGGCCATGTCATCATATGCATTGCAAAGCATCCATTTTGAGAACCTTGTCATGCATTCACTAAAATGAGTTTAATTCATGGCAATGTATGTTGGTTGAGTAGAAGTAAAGTTTGAATGATGATTTGCTTTATTATTTCATGTGAAAACCCTAGCTTTCCAAAACCCTAGTTTACCCCCTTTTGAATTGTTTCAAATTTAAGCAAGATTAGGGAAAACTTCCAACATCAACCTTGTAGATCTTTTTTGAGATGAACAAAGTTGGTGTTTTGAGTTTTCCAAGTTTAGTTCAAATTTTTGGAGTAATTTCAAATCCCAATTTGAAATTCAAATCGACTTTTCAAGAAGTCTAACTTAGAGGCCGAATTAGGAAATCTTCCAATTGAGAAAAGTGTAGATCTCAAAAAAGTTATGCAAAAGTCGTTTTTGGAGATTTTTGAGTGCAGTTCAATTTTTTAAAGTAATTTGATAAATAAAGTTAGGGTTTGGAATTTTGGAGTTTGAAGGGGGGGACCGCCGGCAACGTGCAAAGCGGTCTCGCCGCCGCCCTTCTCGTCGATTCCCGCCGCCGCCGCCGCCGCTCAGGACGGGCGTGTCGTAAGCCTCGCCAATGTGTCTCCTCGCGTGTCATCGCCCTGGACCATCCTTATCCATCGTCGACGACGTGGGCGAGCGGCGGGCACTCTGCCGGCGGCATGGCGCCCGACGGCGATTCCCGGCCACCCCGTCCGCGTCACCTCACCGCTTCGTCGTGGCAATCTTGTCGCCATCGTGTCGAAAAACCCGTCCCCATTCCTATCTCGGCAAATGGAGGGCCCAACGGCCCGGCTTTCGGCCGGATGTCACTATCCCGCCGCCGGCCAACCGCCCTCTTCTCCTATAAATTGACGAGCTTCCCTCCATCTCTCGCCCTTCGCGTTTCCAGGCTTCATCGCACTTCCATTGCGAACCCGACAAACCTGAACCCCACCCTTTCGTCCCGAGAATCACCCGCCCGACGTCGTCGTCCCCCTAACTCCCCGGCCCGCCGCCGCGGGTCGGGTTGCCATCGTCCATCCGTTACGGTGAGCTTTGTAGCAAAACCGGTTTGTGTTCTGGTTCCTCTTGATGATGTAGTCACGCGCTTGCTCGTTTCCACAGTGAGGTCCCGCCCGCACGGAATGTCGTGAGCACCGGAGCTTCCAGCCGGCCGCCGTCGCCGCCGACCACTCGCTCCCGCCCCGCCTTCGACCAAACCACCGTGAGCACCGATCCCCATGCCCTAGCGCCGTGGGACCTTTGGTTTGAAGATTATCGCATTAGGGTCGTCGGAACGCCGATGCCGACGCACCGCCGTGCCGCGCCGCCGTGCCATGCTATGCTCAAGCGTAGAGTCGGGTTAGGGTCACTAGTTGAGGATTCGGGTCCACCCGATGGTGCCGGACTTCGCCAGATCCCCGCCGTGGTCGGAGAAGGCTCCCGCCCGCCGGCCGCGCCGCCGGCCGCCATCGCCGCCGGCGGGTGTGCCCAGCGTCCTTTGCCGTCGCATCTGCGTGCCCCGATCGATCCGGCTGTGCCTCCGAGGTCACGTAGGACCGATCCGCCCACCGGAGACCTCGCCGCCGGCGAGGAATCGCCGGCCGGCCCCGCCAGAAGGCTACTGTCGACGCCGACGCTGCCTGGGCGGCCAGCCTTGTTGGGCCAGGCAGCGCGCGCGTCTTGCCGACGCCAGGGCGAAGTTGGGCGAGAATCGCCCATAGCCGGTTTTTGTTTTTAAAATTCATTTTAATTTTGTTTAAGTATGAATAGTTCGGTTTCTTCCAAAATTCATAGAAAATTATACAAAGCTTAGAAAATTATGAAAATTTTTGTGGATGCTGTTCATGATGTCTAGAATATAGGAAAAATTTCAAATTTGAATTTTAAACTGTTTTGACATGTTTTAAAATTACCAGCTTTAATTAAAAAGGGATCTTTAGTGAATTTTATAAATTAATCTAGATTTCCAAAATTCATGAAATTTTATTTTGAACTGTTTTTATGATAGGACCTATCTATAGAAAAAGTTTGAGGTCACTTCGAGATGTTTAAAATATTTTCTATTTTATGCTTTGTTTTATTTAGAAGAAATTAAGTGTTGTTTAGTGAAGTAATTTAGGGTTATTTTATGAGTTAGAGTCATACATGAATAAGATGGTCCTTGAGAACTCCTTAGGCAATGGTGATGATATCTTGTAGAATAGTTCAACAAGTTGGTTTTGTTAGGTTGCAACTTTATCGTGAAGGAAAGTTGTACTCAAGTTGATGTTTATTTCCTTGCACTTTCTAAGCATCATGTTTACCATTATGGCATCATATTGAAGCATGCATTCTACTTCGCGTAGAGGGGCGATAGTGTGAGTTTTAAAGTCGAGGAAGTTTCGGAGGAGGTTCGTAATCCGGTCAAGTGGGTTTTGATATTTGTGGATCGGATCCGAACCCGAGTGCTACCACCGAAGGCAAGCCCTGGATGCATTTAAACCCTTCCTTGTTATTTTACAAAGTTTTATATCACTTATGTTGATGATATGATGCATTAGGTGAATAGGAGTTGAGTGATAACCTATTTGCTTTGCATGACCAACCTTGTTATTGACTTATCATCCTTGATAACCCTTTGTTTTATTTGAAAATGCATAGTTGTTAAGCCTTGCTTAAAGTTAGGATGCTTTTTAATTGTTTTACAAAGTTCTTCTATAATGATTCACAATATAGTATGGAAGATAAGTTAATTTGAGACCGGTCGGGTAACTTGCATTGAGAAGGGAGTCTCTTTGTAGTGTTTCCTACCGTGTCGGTTAAGCACCGCTCGTTGGTTGGCCCTTGGATCATGAACTTTGTATACGGCCACATACCCCCTAAGCTGATTTGGGGGGGTGTGTCAAATCGGGAATGGCAACCACGCCTTTGGGGAGTGGAGAGATGGCGGGATTACAAGATACCCTCGGTGGGTTAAAGTCCCGTGTTGGAGGAGTACCGTGTATTCTCGGGTGGCGTAGGGCCTCGTTCCCGTTTTGAACGAACTGGAGATGGTTGATATATGCAAGCTTGGGTGCTACATATATCGTGTGGTGAGGTATCCCCATTTGGGTTACAAGTGATTCGAATCGTCGTTGCTCCACGACAAAAGGAGACTTGATCCTCGCACCTCCATCGTAGTTAAGTTATGGAACATTGGAGTTGGTTAAAATGATGGTTTGGATGGAAAGTGATTGCCTTAGTATATGATCACTTAGAAGAGAGGATTTACTAAAGTGGAAATAAAACATTGAAAGTAAGGACCTACTCTTAGTAAGCTTTTATGCAAAATGAGTCCTTGATCTTGATAAGACCTTTCCTTGATTCCCACAACTGCATACCCGAGTCTTCACCTATTTTCTTTAGTCGGTTAAGTCTTGTTGAGTACTCCCGTACTCGGGGTTCTTCGACCCTTGTTGCGGGTGATAGTCGTGGTCGACGTGCTTTGGCCCTTGTTGCATGACGGTATTCCGTGTGGATGCCGAGGAGGAGTAGATGTTGACCCTTGGGCGGGGTTTAATGCTTTTGTTTAGTTGTTACTCTACTCCTATGGTTTGTATAAGTTACTTAAGTTGAGTTTGGAACAAAGTTTTGTAAAATTATGTTATGTAATCCTTCCGCTTTTACTCGATGGATATTTGAATGAAGTGTTGTAATGCTTTGTAATGGCTCTTAATGATGAGATCCCGTCGGAGAATTAATAGTGCTTTCTAGATCATTCGGTACATGTGCATTCTATCGAGGTCCTTGGGACAATGATATATGTATGTGGGCCCTATAATCTAGAAGGTATTCTGACGGCGCCGCCCAATCGGCGGCCGGCCCCATCCTGGGCCCTCTGTCGCCCTCGCTTTGGCGGGTGAGTTCAAGCGGTCGAATCCGGCCGTTGTGCGATGGTGCAGCGATTAGTTCGACCCGAAACTTTGTTTTTTCATTTTATCTCATTTTATATAATGTTTAAGAATTTTTGGAATAAAGTTTTATTCGAATATGGCATTATTTATAAAATCTTATCAATATATATATTTTATTATTATTTTTTTATATTTTAATTGACATGGGAAATATGGCAATGGGATTAAAATATGAAAAGGAATTCTTTTTAATATTAAAAAATATGGTAATAAAAAGGAAATTAATTAATTAAAGAGGTTTTGAATTCAAATAAAAAATAATTTAATATGAGGAAAATAAATTTATAGAAGGAAAATATTTATTTCTTACCTTAGTGAAGCTTACCTTTAGGCTCGCTTCACACACGCCATGCCTTCTTCGTATTTTTGGATGGTGACGTGGTAGGCGATGGCGACTTTATTTCTTCTTGAATCTTTTTCGAGGGTTGCGGGGTACGTTCCTTCTCCTTCTTGGCGGGAATAGGTACAACTTTCTCTTTAGTTTTGTCTGTCGTCGCATTCACGGGGTCCTTTTGCCTTGACTGTTGTCTTTGCTTGGGGTTCAACCTTTTTTCTTTTTAAGGGGATTTCTTCCGTTGTATCCATTGAATAGGCATTGGACCACTGTCCCATGAATTCGAAGTCAACCCTTCCCTTGCCAACATGGATAGTAGCGTTTGTTGTGTTGAGGAACGGTCTCCCCAACAACAATGCTACGTGATCTTCTTCTCCCCATGTCGACGACGATGAAGTCCGTGGGGGACGTAGCTATCCTTCACCCTTACGAGAATGTCTCGAAGAATCCCTTCCGGCTTTATTACTTGTTTGATCCGCCATTCTCGAGTTTGGTCTTGGTGCGGGATAATGGGAAGTGTAGGAGTATGTCATTGGCCTTCTTTGACATGATGTTGACACTTGCCCCTAGATCACATGGCGTTGCCGAACGTGTATGGGCCTATTGAGCGGGTGATTGTTGGGCTCCCCGGATCCTCCTTCTTCTCTGCAAAAAGGTGAGTCCACAACGACATCCCAGATAACCCGTTTACGGTGTGGTTGTTTATTGTTACCATGTTAACGGATTCAATGGGGCCCTCGGCTTTGGCCGAGTCCTTTCCCATGTTGGGTGCAAGCTGCAGCCAGTTAATTGAGCTATTTGGGTTTCTATCATTTTATTAAAGCTCAATTGATTCTTTCTTTGCGAGAAGATAGGGTTTCTAGTTTTGTGTTTACATTTTCAAGCATTTTGTCATTGAAAGATAATTTCTTGTTTAGACTTTCATTAATCTTAGCTTGGTCGTAAACTAAATCTTTCAAGGAGGGTTGATTTGAATTGAAATTGGAATTGTAATTCGAATTGTAATTGTTACCTCCTTGTGGGTGATTCGATTGTTCCACCCATTGTTATTACACGGACGAAATCCGTTGTTGACGTAGGCTACTTCTTCTCGAGTTTCGGGACAAGAACTTCCCGAATGTCCAACCTCTCCACGGACTTCACATGTCATATGTGAGTCCATGGGGAGTGTAGCACTTTGCTGACGGAGCTTGGTCGTCCGATCTTTTCATCGAGATCGATCTTTGCGAAGCAGCGGACTGTCTCCTTTACTGTGTGCATACCTTTTTTGTTTTTCTCGAGGGGCCCATTCTTCTCCCTAGCCTTGGTTTTTTATCATCTTCTCGATGAGCGCTTACGCTTTCTCAACAAAGGAGGGATAAGAACGCCCTCCAAAGAAGAAGATCTATGTGGCCCTTCGACATGGTCGTAAGACCATTGTAGAAGTTCTAAAGGACGAGCCACTTCTCCATGCCATGGTGCGGGCGGCGAGGATGTACTCTTGCGGCCTCTCCCATGCCTCTGTATGGGTTCCATTGCCGCTCTGGCGAAAGTTGAAAATTCTTGCCCGCAGGGGCATTGGTTTTGCCCATTGGGAAGAACCTTGCGAGGAATGCGGTGGAGCATTTACTCCAAGTGTTGACAGACCTCCTTGTCCTTGTAGAACCATTGCTTCGCTTTCCCCACAAGGGAGAAGGGAAACAAGCGGAGCCTAATTGCATCCGCTCAACGTCCTTGATGACGATTGTGTCGCACGACTCAAGAAGTTACGGAGATGAGCATTTGCATCCTCGCTTGGCGGTCCACGAGAATGGACTTGCTTGTACCATCGTGATAAGGCCAGTCCTTATCTCAAAGTTCTTGTCGCCCAAGTTGACACGGGGGCCAATCGGACATTGCCCACGACGGGGGCGAGTAGTCACGGAGTGTTTTGGTGGCCATGAGTGTTGATGAAGATGGTACTTGGATGACAGTGTGCAACCTCTTCGGGAGTGATGACGGGAAGAGTGGCTCGAGCCCGACTCCTTCGAAAGCGGCCTCTCTAGATCGTCGACGAAGTTATTCGGCAGGTTGCGACCAGTCATACACTATCCCTGTTTTCATCCACAACAGGAAGAAAACAAAAAGAGTTAGCCTACAAAGATTAGGGCTATCATCCATACATGTGGTTATGATCATCTTTATTAATATTTTTTTTCTTTTAACCTTGCCTTCCCCGGCAACGGCGCCAGAAATGCTTGTTGGCGTTTCTTAACACAATCACTAAGAATAAATATTATCCTTAATGATAACGTCGAGAGAGCGTCAGGTGATAGATAAATTGAATATTGCAAGGGTCAACCCGCAAGCGCACGGATCTATCATCGTAGCATTTCACCCGGGAGTATTCGGGTATTGTTCATTTATATTTTCCCATGGGAAGGCAGGTTTAGATTTAATATGATGATGATAGCCCACAATGTATGTATGGATAGCCACTAATCATGTACAGGGGTAAGTGACAATAATATTGGAGATAGTGGTGACACACACACTTCTTGAGCACTAGAAGGAATAAATAGGAAATAACAAGAAAGGGAAAATCTATGTTGAGTTGGCTATTCTAATATCGCCAATGCGTCAGACTATAGTCTACATATGTCATTCATGGTTCATTGCAGAGATGGGCTAAAGTGATGAGGAGATGCCTGCGGCTGGTATATGCTAGCCGGTGACACTTGATAAGACTCCAACCCGACACCCGGACGTGGAGGAGTGCGAAGGACGAACAGAGCTGTTACCATCTGCCGCCTACCTCACTACCGTGGGATGCCAGCATTTCCCAGATGATTCTCTATAGACCTAAGCACCACGCTTACGTTTATAGAAAACTACCTAAACCCCCCTAGGTACCCCGACCCTACGGATCGACATGGCAAGAGTAAAGGTAAACCCGAAGGTACACCAGACCATCACCCGAGCTTAGTTCTACTACGTTCCAAGAACGATATATGATTCAATTAGCCTAAAGTTAGTCATGTTAATTATCACATCATACTAACTATACTCTAGTTGGCACAATATGAATATAACATGAGGATAACTATACTCTAGTTCATATGCATTGCGATATAAATAATGAGACTTGAATAAAGGAAAGAACTTCATAGTAAATTACCAAAAGATCCTTCCAAGGAGACAAGCCCTCCTTGAAGCTTTGCCTAACTTCGAATCCTACTACTAAACTAATGAAGTGGAGAGAGTAGAGCTCAAGGTGAGGATGTAACAATGTGTAATGTGTTGTGTGTGTGTGTGTGTCCAAGGGAGGAGTGCCCCTCTTTATATAGTGGAGAGGAGGAGGGAAATGGAGGGTGCTCCTTGCTTCGAGGGCAATTTGGCGGGAACGAAAGTTTGCACCGCATGCAACCGCCGCGTGAAGATCGCTCCATACCGCCCGGAGAAAGGGCGGAACGAGGGCGAAAATTTGAGCCGGCCGCCGCAGCTTGGCCGGCCGCCCCCTGGGCCGGGCCTCCCGCCCCGGCCTTCCCCGTTGTGCGTTTGGGCCCTCATATGTTGGGCCTATGCTTGTGCATGGGCTGAATTCCATGCGGAGTTTGGTCCTCTTGTTTGATCCTTTCCTTGGCGTCTTTTATTCAATGCGCTTCCTGAACTTATTTGGCGACTTCGTACCTGTTTCCACTTTTATACCTGCAAAACATACTTTCTACGAATACAAGTGGAACTAGGTTAGAAGTACAGGTATATGTAACATAAGTTTGCCCTTTTCTCATGAATTGGATATAAGTTGGCGGTATAATATACTCGATAACGACCGCCAACAGGCTTGAGAAATGCCCCAGCTCATTTTATGTGCCTAATGAATTCGGTATTCATGCCCGAATTAGACAAATTCGTGGTTGTGTTTATCGATGATATTTTGGTATATTCAGAGAATGAAGAAGACCATGCAGCGCATCTCAAAATAGTGTTAGCCAGGCTCACAGAGCACAAACTGTATGCCAAGTTTAGCAAATGTGAGTTTTGGTTGAAGAAGGTACAATTTCTTGGACATGTACTCTTAGAAGATGGAATTTCAGTGGATCCAAGTAAAGTTCAAGAAGTCATGGATTGGAAGGCGCCGACCTCTGTTACAGAGATTCGGAGTTTTCTTGGTTTAGCCGGGTATTATCGTTGATTCATACCTGACTTTTCTAAGATCGCCAAACCTATGACCAGATTATTGCAGAAGGATGAGAAGTTTGTGTGGACACCGGAGTGTGAGATAGCTTTTCGTACACTATAAGAGTTGTTAACAACCGCTCCCGTGCTTGCACAACCAGATATAGAGAAACCTTTTGATGTGTTTTGCGATGCATGTGGTACAGGTCTTGGGTGTGTACTCATGCAAGAAGGAAGAGTGATTGCCTATGCATCACGACAATTACGCAAACACGAAGTGAATTACCCCACACATGATTTGGAGTTGGCAGCCGTAGTGCATGCTTTAAAGATTTGGCGTCATTATCTGCTTGGAAATGTGTGTCATATTTACACGGATCACAAGAGTCTAAAGATATCTTCACCCAGGATCAGCTGAATATGAGACAAAGAAGATGGTTGGAGTTAATCAAGGATTACAATTTGGAAGTACATTACCATCCGGGCAAGGCGAATGTCGTTGCAGACGCCTTGAGCCGGAAGGCACATTGTACTTTGGGACAACCATTGTTGGAAGAGAAGCTTAGCTTATTGCATCCTGCAATATTACACAATATTGAAGTCCAAAGTTCTCTAGAGGAGAGGATAATTGAGGGACAGAAAACAGATAAGGGTATCTCTTTTATCAAGCAGAAACTCAAGAAAGGACCAAGTGAACACTTTAGGATTGATGAGAATGATGTTCTATGGTATGACAACCGTTTAGTTGTACCCAAGGATAAGGAACTTCAAGATCAAATCTTTGACAGAAGCACATTCTTCTACCTTATCAAACCATCCAGGCAGCAACAAGATGCATAGAGATTTGAGATCACGTTTTTGGTGGACCAGGATGAGGAAAGAAATTGCAGCTCATGTAGCAAAGTGTGACAATTGTTGCAGAGTCAAGGCCATTCACATGAAACCCGGGCCGGATCAAGCTACAACCCTTGCCAATCTCGATTGGAAATGGGATCACATCACTATGGATCTCATTGTTGGACTTCCACGCACTTCCAACAGATTTGATTCAATTTGGGTAATTGTGGATAGACTAACCAAAGTTGCACATTTTATCCCAATCAACATTAGCTATGAACCTCATCGGTATGCGAGATCTACATTTCCACGCCTAGTTCGTGCATGGTGTACCCAAAAGTATAGCATCGAGGCGAGGATCTCAATGGACCGATAGATTTTTGGAGTGTTTACAAAAAGCCTTAGACACAAAACTAGTCTCGTAGCCCAAAGATACCACCCGCAAACAAACAACTGGACAAATCGAACGGGTGAATCAAATTCTAGAGGACATGTTGAGAGCATGTGTTTTATCTGCTAAAGACCCATGGGATAAGTGGTTACCACTTGCAGAGTTCTCTTATAATAACAGTTATCAGGCAAGTATCAAGATGGCACCATTTGAGGCTTTGTATGGTAGAAAGTGTAGAACACCTTTGAATTGGGTAGAAACTGGAGATACAACTTATTACGGCCTCGACTTCGTTGATGATGCTAAACGTAAGGTTAGGGCGATTACCACAACATCTAGCCGCAGCTCAAGCCCGCCAGAAAAGCTATGCTAACAAGCGTAGTAGACCTTTGGAATTCAGAGTTGGTGATTTTGTATATCTCAAGGTATCACCAATGAAGTGAGTGCAACGCTTTGGAGTTAAAAGAAAGTTAGCACCTAGATCCTCAGAGGTCATAATCGTATTGTTGCAAGAAAAGGAAAAGTTGCTTATCAACTACAATTGCCTCAAGAGTTGAGATCGGTCTTTTAGTGTCTTTCATGTATCTCAATTGAAGAAATGTTTGAGAGTGCCCGAAGAACATATACCGGTCGAAAATGCTAAAGTGGATACCGACCTAACTTATTTTGAAGAGCTACCAAAATATTAGACACCAAAGAAAGAGTAACTCGTAACAAGGTTATGAAGTTATACAAGATTCTACTAATCATGGAGAGAATGACGCTACATGGGAGAACGAGGAGTATCTTCGCGAAGTCTATCCTATGTTTCTTAGCAAACGGTCAGTACTACCAAATCTCGGGACGAGATTTTCTTAAGGGGGGTAGATTTGTAACACCCTGGTGTTAAGCATGTCATTAGCATCTGCATTTCATGAGCATAATCATCATTTAGTCATATGCATTTATGCACATGAAATGATACATGTCATTTGCTTGATTAAATGTATTTAATTTGCTTGAGATGCTTTGCCATGTCATTTTATGTATGAAATGCTTGCATAATAAGTTGTTTAATCTTTATTTATCCTTATTGATGTCTATAAGATGTGTTAGAGCAAGGTTGATGTTGGTCATGTTTCCTAATTAGGTTTTATAAAAGTAGTTTGACTTTGTTTGACCTTGTTTGACCTTCGAGAGTAATTTTGTAAACCCTTCGAAAAGTCTTAGCTAGCATGCTTGCATGTGTGTGCACCTAAAAGGAGGAAGTGTAGCAAATTTGTTGTAGATGATATGTTGTGTGGAGCTCGATCCATGAAAATGGCTGGAGCTTGTCCGAAAAGTCAAAAAAGCAGTTTGAATTTCATTTGAAATTGAGGCTGATTTGACTTTTGAGTGTTGATGCTTTGATTTGCTGCGTAGTTCCAAAACCAAACCGAATTAGGAGAAAGTTTGTATTGATGAAATATTCTAAGTTTTATGAGGAACATTTCGTTAAATATGAGTTTTTGCTAATTCGACACGTATCACGAGGTTTAGAGCAAAACAATTTGCATTAGGGGTTTTATTTCAAAAAAAAAGGAACCTTGGCGGCCACCGTAAACCCCGCCCGTGGTGGTCGTGTGTCGCGCGCGCCGCCACCCTACCGCGCCGATGCCTTGAAGAGGATGGAAACCGCATCACTTGCACGCGAAGCCCACTCCTCTGCCCCCCCGTTCCTTCCCTTCGCCCAAGCCAAGGAGCGGCAGCCGGGGGCCGCCCGCGCCGCCGCCGCCACACCATTGCCGCCGTCCACCCGCCCGAGCTCGCCCCTACACCAAATCCGGCCATCCAAACGCATCCATAGCTCCATAACCCCGCACCCGACCTTATCGACGCGTCTAGAGCCCGAACCGCACAAGAAGAAGGTTGTTTTGCCGTCATGCCCGCAAAAGCTCTCCGCCGGAGCTCCACCATGCATCGTCGTCCCGCGCGGCCCCCCCTCCTCGGTCCATCTCCGGTGTTCGGCTTGTTGTTCTAGCTGCCTAGAGTTGCGTGCTAGCCTCGACCAAATTTTCTAGGGAAGTTAAGATCCGGTGAGCGAGCGCGTCGCCGCCGTCGTTTACGCCGCCATGGCGCGCGCCGGGCGTGCTACGCCGCCGGCGTCCCTTGGCGTTTTCTTTGCTCTAATCCACGTTCCGTGCTCCTTGTGATGTGTAGTACCTGGTGCCAAGATGAATCAAAGTTTGGTGCCCTCAGCTCGCCGGACCGCGATGTCGCCGCCGCCATGTTCGCGGACGCCGCCGGGCATGCATGTCGACGGAGGCCATAACCACGCATCCCTCCCGTTCAAGTGCCGTAGAAGCCGGCTGGGTACTCTGAGCCTCGTCGGCGCGCACGCCTTGGCCATCCCTCGCCGAAACCGCAGCTTCGCCCGGTGACCGCCGCCCACGCCGCTCGCCCTCGCCGCCGCGCCATCGTCGCTAGAGACCGCGACGGCTTGGGTAAGAGGCATCAATCGATAGATCTCGACGATACGAACCCGTAGGTACCCTCGAGTCGCCGGAGGACGAACGACGGCGGAGATTCACCGCTCACCACCTACTTGCGCCGCTGGTGCCCTTTTCTGTCTCGCCGACGAGGGGGCCCATCTCGTCGATCTGTTTTTCCTTTTTCTTTATTCTTTTCGGAATAGATTTAAATGCTTGCAAAATTCATATCTCCCTCGTTTTAGCTCGGAATTGAGTGGCACAAATTTTGCTGTGATCCTTGTGAGTAGATCTACAGTATAAAAATATGAGATGTGGTTTTCTGGTAGTTTTTATATTTATCTAGATTTATTGCAATATATGCCATGTTTCTAGGTAAATGCATATCTAATATTTGGTGCATGATAAAATAGTGGTTCCTATATGAAATGTTCATGTTTTTGCATGTAGAGTGCAGGAAAAATGTCATGCATCATATGTTCTGTTGTGGAAATGTGATGTTTGATTTATGTGCTATTTACCATGCTTTCTTAGGAAATTCATAGAAAAATAATTATTAGGGTTTTTGCCATGATAATTTTTGTACATGCATTTGTTACTGTTATGTAGCTTTTCATGTTCATGGTTAGGTTTTTTCATACATTTCATAGTACAAAGTATTTTCATGCCTTGTTTTTATGCTAGCATGTCATTTTTGTGTAGGAGAGTATATGCATGAGTTTGCTATGAAATTTTGATGGTAGGCATGTTAGACCAGTAGAATGCTCCTATAATTTTTGTAGAGTTTTCTAATGTGTTTACATATTTATCATATTTATGTTGCATAGAAAATGCTTGCAAAATGCATGGTAATAGTATAGTAATAATTCTTGGATGATATACTTGTTTGTTCTTATGGGATAATAAGGACCTGTTAGTGTGGTTAGTTTGCTGGTCTTGTGTGTTTGGTCAATTTATTAATCCTAGCTTTTATATTTTAAGTGTGCATATGTAGTGCTTAGTTAG
This sequence comes from Hyparrhenia diplandra, assembly GCA_015847255.1. NCBI lineage: Eukaryota > Viridiplantae > Streptophyta > Magnoliopsida > Poales > Poaceae > Hyparrhenia > Hyparrhenia diplandra. The sequence goes on along the minus strand of JADLZK010010438.1, from coordinate 26,892 downwards.
GGAATATCATTTCATGTAAGTTAGTTTATCTTTTGGGTTGATCAATAGGTTATTTTGATGCTTTATGGTCTTATTTGCTTGCTGGTCAAATTTGGTAAGAGTTGCATGCTTGGTTAGAGAGTTATAGGAGTTGCATGTTGCAAGTTGTCCAAAAAATAGAGCCTCTGTTTTTCCTATTTTTGAGGCTGTAGATGTTAGAATCTGGTCTAGAGTGTATTGAATGATTTGTAGATAATTTTGTTAGCTTTCCAACGAGTATTTGTTTGCTGCATTTGGAGTTATAGAACTCTCCGTGTGATGCTTTTAGTAACAAAGATGTCTAGTCGCTATTTTCGGTGTATTAGTGAATTAGGGTGTCTGCTTGATGTAGATTACTAAGGCTTCTTGTGTAGTTATATTCATGCTTTTACAAAAGAGATATGCACTTACTAGTATCATACATCATAATGCATTCATCCATCATTCTACCTTATTTATATACAAGTTTATTTACGTGCATTGGTATTAACCAGTCTCCACTACAAGAAATCGACATTCCAAGACAAATCAATTTTGTCATGTATAGCCCAAAACTGTCACAAAAAGTGCATTCATGACGAAATCCGTGCTGTTATGGCGTCCGTCATATAATCATCAGCGTCACAAAATGTCCGGGCGCGGACGGAATTTGGGTGTTCTGTCACAAAATCACAAAACATTATGTGACGGTACCTCAACTCTCTGTCATATAATAGTGTGTTAACCATGGTTAAACCGCAGTTTATGCTAGCTATTGTGACGATAGGAAGCTGTCATGTATAAGTAGTTAACCATGGTTAGAAGCTGTCATATATTGTGAGGCCCTGGATTTAGGGTCCAGGCCCATATTACGAGGCCCAACCCAATTGTAACAATGATAATAGGGATAATAATAAACCACAAAATCAATTATATATTATCATATTGACCATATAAAAGTGCCCTGTGTCATGTTTTCATACAAAAGTATGATGCTCCAGAACACATGTTTTCATACAAAAGTACAACAAAACATAAAAATACAATGATCTAGACAACTAAACAAATTCTAGCATCTAGCACCAAGTTGTAGCCAATAGCCAGTGTCAAGTTCCTTCACCAAACAATTTCTTGCCCACCAGCAGCTTTGCCAAGTTCTAGTCAACAACCTAGCAAACAGAATAAAACAAAACAATGAAGTCAGATTTAGATGACTGAATGGACAAAGTTTACACGACAAAAACTGGAGCTTAAGTCAGATCGATGCATGAATTTCTATCCTCAAATTATCCGTACATTTTTTTCTAGAAAGACTATCAGACACAACCATTTAAATGAATTAAAGTTGATTTCTTGACCAAATAAATCTTGTACTGCTGAATAGACCCCATTTCTTTACCTAAATATATTTCACTGATGCTGAAATATGCAGAAAATTAATCTCAATTTCCTCTATTTTCATTGTCAATATGCAAGGCCAACAAAGCAGTATATTCTCTAATATGTTCGGCACACAAGAGAAGTCTTTAGTTTGCAACAAGACTGTAAATGCTTGACAAGGTCAAGACTAAGTGTTAAAATTTAATATGTCATTGAATTCATGTTTGCTGCATATATAGTATCATAAAAAGTTCAGAATGGTCTAATGGCTGGTAAATGAGCTGCAAGCAAGGCTGCAACCAGATAATTCACCAAATCAGAAGTGTACCTCAAGTAGCTTGACAAAACAGTAACAACTAGTACTAACAAACATTCTAACGAGGGAAGTATTAACATAACTCATGCAAGTATGCAACTGAATGGAAGTGTTGTACGTACACCTGAAATCTGCAACTAAAGAAGTCAAGGACCCAGTACATCGAGGGGAAAACACCTGCACAACCAAAATAGATGCAACCTGAGTGAGGAAGTTCACCTACTAATAAGAAAAGTTTAAAATTAGTTTGCTGAGCTAAGACATTGAAAAGAAACTAGAAAAGATTCAAATTAGTTTGTTGAGCAAACAGGCATAGAAACAGATCAGATATGATTGTACTCACCTTGCAAATGAATGTGCTTGTACTCCATATGTCATCACCATCAACTCCAGACACAACAGATTCCATCAAAAAAGAAAACTATAATCAGATAACTAACAAAATAATACTGACAAATGACAATTAGACAACACACAGCCAGATAGTTCTATCTACGCATGTAAAAGATTATAAGTCAACAAGATTATAAGTCTCATTTACAAAATAAGCAGTGCATGTAAAAGATTATATCTGCTTATACATAGATAGTTCTATCTATGCATAACCCAATGTACCAATTACAATACATGCAAATAAAGAAGATGAAGAATCTTATACATCTCAATAACACAGAAATAGCACTATTTTAGCATCCTAAGAAGTCAATCAATTTTAAGTTTGACACATGTAGTTTGTAAAACTTAAAAATGAATGACCTCTCGTTGGCGGCCATTATCAAGCATTTTATACCGCCAACTCAGGTTCATTCCAAGGGAAATAAGCAATCTCATGGTGCATATGCATTTATTTCTAACCTAGTTCCACTTGTATTGTCAAAAACATATTTTGTAGGAACAAAAGTGGAAACTAGTACAAATACGCCCAATCAACAAAGAAAGCGCAAAAAACCGTGGATTGCGCCTTGTCAAAAAGGGAAGGCCAACAGACCGAAATCGGCGAAAAAGGCCAACGCACCTACGTGGCGGTGAAACAAAGTGGACCAAAAGGCGGCACGCGAAAGCCCGGCTCAAGCCGGGCCAAACTTGGGCCGGGGCCCCATCGCGGCCGGCGCAGATTTTCGGCGGATGTTCCCGCCCTTTCTCTGGGCGGTTCGGGCGACTTTCAAGCGGGCGGTTGCATGCGGTGCAAATTTTCGTTCCCGCCAAGAACAGCTCGAAGCAAGGGGAGCCCTCCATTCCCTCCTCCTCTCCACTATATAAAGAGAGGCACCCCTCATCATGAAGCATCACATTGAACATCCATACACATCCACACACACAACCATTCACTCACTCATTGTTTCACTCACACACTCCACTCCACCACTCATACTTAGTACACATTGGAGTAGAGGAAAGGAGCTAAGTTAGAATTAGAAGGGAGTGAGAGAGGAGGAAGTGTGGAGAAGAGGAGTAGCGACCCCTCCGCCTCGGTAGACGGAGTTCAACCTCGTCGGGCTCCCGTCTCCTCCGCATTTGTACCTCTACGGATCATCCTACTGGTTTGGAGTAAGAGGTCCGTGTTCTAATTATAGTAATTATCTTTGAGTTTGAGTTATTACATTAATTATACGTTTGCCGGTTCGTTGTTTACCATATCGGTAGATGCTCTAGTAGAGGACTCCTGATGAAGATGGATGTTCCTGGCCGACGCTAGAGTACGTGATAAGTAGTGTAGACGTGGTGTCTAAGCTACGAGTCACCCTCGTTTGCCAATCAGTCCACGGTAGTGAGGTAGGCGGCGGTGGTGACAGCCCCTGTTTGACCTTAGTATTCCTCCACGTCCCGTCCGCGGCGGTAGTCTAGAGGCCGGACCCTTCTAGCGAACCCGGGGAGAGCCGGGTGGCTACGTGAACGTATAAGAAAAGAAGTAATTTGGCTTTAGGATAATCTGGTTTGTAGTAGAAACTCACTACCCGTTCACCCTTTCCATCTTCATCCCGGTAGCTAGTCAAACCCGACTTAACACCCGTTCCCTCGTGGAAATCGATACCCCTGAACACTTCCGGGTGAAGTGCTACAACGGTATTTCCGTGCACTTGCGGACTATTACGCTTACGCTAAGAAACACCAACAAGCATTTACGGCGCCGTTGCGGGAACGGTTGTCGTTATAGTCTTCGAACCTAGTCTACCCGTGTATCCTACATTATCCATTTCCACCCCACCATTAAAACAAAAATCTAAAAAAATTATGGAGCACTCAACTATTGCAAAACCGCTGCGCCTCGAAAGTGGCGAGCTCTTAGAACACCCATCTTCTTCGAAGCCCATCACGGCTTCGAGTTATGAGCTCATACGCCCTCTGGCCATGGTTCGGATCAATCCTTCTCGGGGTTATGATTACGAAAATCCATACCATCACCCGAGGGAGTTTGAGAAACTACGTGCTTGCCTCACCATTGAAGGCATGTCAAAAGACACGTTGAGATGGAAGCTATTCCCTTTCTCACTTGAGGAGAGAGCGAAATGGGGTTCGACCACAACGTAGGGAAGGTAGCGGTGATTGGGAAGAATTGCGAGCAAGGTTTTGCCAAGCTTTCTTGCCTATATCCCGAATTGCTTCCCTCCATCAAGAGATACTCGCTTCCGACAAGGGGAGAAGGAGTCGTTAGGTGCGGCACGGGGCCATTCTCAATTTTAACGAGGTCCGGTCCGGAACTATCCATTCCCCACCATGTGTCGCCCGGCATTTCGGCTAGGGTTTGACTAGAGAGTCTCGCCCCTACGCTTAGACACGGCCGCAGAGAGGGTCGTTTTACACACAAAACCATAGAGGAAGGGGAAGCCCTTTTGGGCCGAATTCTTGAAAACACCCCTCCTCTAAAACCCATCCGTGTTGAGCCGATGTCCAACGAGGTTTCGCCGCTTCAAGCTGAACCTCTAAAAATACCGGACCCGAACCAATGGAGGAACCCCTTACGGGAGACCTCCCGTATATCGAGGGCGTTTTTCTTGAAAATTTCGGAAACACCTCGAGATACGAGTCGGTAAGAGACCACCGGTTCCTATCACCCCTAAAGAACCTTTAAGCCACAGACTCTCTACGAGAGTCAATCATGGGGTTAACATCTTTCATGAGCGGCCGAATGAGTACACGAGAACGAGTCGTCTTACTCAAGAAATTCGGATTCGTACTCCCTCGTTCCCCATTCAATGCATAATAAAAGAAAAACAGAAACGGTATTATATAACCCAACCGTGGGCATTTACATCATGTCACAAACCTATGCCCAAACTTATTTTGAGGAAGAGAAACGCCGCCCACAATAAAAACTTTTAGAGCCGATATGCGTTCAACTCTCCAAGGGTTGGGGGTTTTACACAATGTTTCTCTTTACCATGAAGGTGTCGGAATGAGCCTTGATTTTCACATCTTTGACATTGAGGATTTCGACATTCTAATTGGCCATCCCCTAGAAAAATTATTCGCGATCCACCAAACACGGGGGAGTTAGATGTCAAATTAGGTAGGGACACGTTCACGCTACCCATACAACAATCCAAAAACACAATAGCTGAACCCCTCGTCCCCAATAACAACCATAGAGGTGGTGCCAAAAATACCTTTTGAAACTCCCGAAGAATCCTTAGAAAGAGACTCCAAATTCTTCATCGAAGAAATTAGCGAGATAGATGAATTTATCGATCTCCCTAAAGAAGAAGAAACGGCACCACCTCCCATTGAGCTAAAAGCCCTTCCCCGAAAGGATTGCGCTATGTTTTTCTAAACAATGATAAAAATGCTCTCGTAATCATCGGTGACAAACTAACCGACGAGGAGTCATCCAAATTGATTAAAATACTAGAAAAACATAGGGCCGGTCTTCGGGTATTCATTACATGATCTAAAAGGGATTAGCCCTCTAATTTGCTCTCATCGCATCCCCTGTTGACCCGGAAAAATCACCCTCACGCGAACCACAACGCCGGCTCAATAATGAGATGAGAGAAGTCGTGGAGGAAGGAAGTCCTCAAACTTCTTCACGCCGGGATAATCTATCCCGTACCACCACGGCGATTTGGGTTAGCCCCGTCTGTGGGTACCCAAGAAAGGGGGCATGACGGTAATTGAAAACGCTAAAAATGAATTAATTCCACGGCGTGCCGTCACGGGGTGGAGAATGTGCATTGATTACCGAAAACTCAATGCGGCAACAAAGAAAGATCACTTTCCGCTCCCCTTCATTGATGAAATGTTGGAGCGGTTAGCAAAACACTCTTTCTTCTGTTTCCCTCGATGGGTATTCAGGTTATCACCAAATTCCCATCCACCCCGATGATCAAAGAAAGACAACTTTCACATGCCCGTATGGAACGTGCGCCGTATAGGAGAATGTCGTTCGGGTTGTGTAATGCACCCACATCATTCCAACGGTGCATGATGTCGATATTCTCGCACATGATTGAAGAAATCATGGAGGTATTCATGGACGATTTCTCCGTCTATGGAAAAACCTTTGACAACCGTCTTGAGAATTTAGATCGAAGTCTTGCAACGATGCCAAGAGAAGGACCTCGTACTAAATTGGGAAAAGTGCCATTTCATGGTCCGAGGGGCATCGCCCCTTGGACACCTAGTGTCCGAGAGAGGGATTGAGGTAGATAAAGCAAAAATTTGAAGTGATTGAAAAACTACCTCCCCCCGTGAACGTGAAAGGAATCCGTAGCTTTCTAGGCCACGCAGATTTTATAGGCGGTTCATAAAAGATTTCTCACAAACTTCTAGACCGTTAACAAGCCTCGCTAGCTAAGGATGTGCCTTTTAAGTTCACCGATGAGTGCATGAAAGCTTTTCTCACCATTAAGAAAGCACTCATCTCGGCGCCAATCATCCAACCACCGGATTGGTCGCCGCCTTTTGAAATCATGTGTGATGCTAGTGATTACGCCGTTGGTGCGGTCCTTGGCCAAACCAAAGATAAAAAGCATCACGCGTGATTGCCTATGCCCGAAGAAAACACTAAATGGAGCTCAATTAAATTACGCCACAACTAAAAAGAGCTCCCCGGTCGTAGTGTTTGTTATCGATAAGTTTAGGTCTTACTTAGTGGGATCCAAAGTAATTGTCTACACCGATCATGCCGCATTGAAATACTTGCTCACTAAGAAAGACGCTAAACCCAGTTAATAAGATGGATTCTCTTACTCCAAGAATTTGATTTAGAAATTAAAGACAAGAAAGGAGTAGAGAACACCGTTGCTTGGATCATTTGTCGCGTTTGCAATTCACTAACACGCAAGAGTTACCTATCAATGATTTCCTACGCGCGACGACATGCTCCTCAAGGTGGAGGACGTAACCCCATGGTATGCGATATTGTGAATTACATGGTTTCGTGTTACGCACCACACGGCGAATCAAGGCAGAAGTTACAAGTTGAGAGTCGCCGCCACCGTGGGATGGTCCGTACCTATACCGAGTATGTCTTGGCGGCATGCTAAGGAGATGTGTACCCACCCGAGAAGGACAAAGAAATCATCGAAAAATGCCATGCGGCCCCGTCACGGAGGCCATTATGGAGTACATCGCACTCAAGCCAAAATTTGGCGGTCGCGGATTCTTCCGCCAACGATGTACCGAGACACAAAAGAATTCATCGAAAGATGCCAAAAGTGTCACCGCAAGGAGGAATTACGTCAAGAAATGCAATGCCCCTCAACTACAATCTCCAAGTGGAAGTCTTCGATGTTTGGGGTATCGACTTCATGGGACCTTTTCCAAAGTCCCATGATAGTGAATACATCCTCATCGCAGTCGACCACGTGTCCAAGTGGGTTGAAGCTCGCATGCCCTCGCCGATGCCAAACATGCCAGAAAAAATGTTCCATGAGATCATTTTTCCAAGGTTTGGAACACCAAGGATGGTCATAAGTGATGGAGGATCTCACTTCATAGACAGATCCTTTCGAGCTTTCTTGCGAGAGCCGGGATCTAAGCACAATATAGCCACACCTTACCATCCTCGGACAAGCGGCCAAGCGAAAACGTCAAACAAACAAATCAAAAACATTCTGCGAAAAACATCAATGTAATGGGGAAGGGTCGGAAAGACAAGCTACCCGATGCACTCTAGGCATACAGGGGCGCCTTATAAAACCCCCATCGACATGACACCATTCCAACCGGTCTCACGGAAAAAGTTGCCACTTGCCGGTAGAACTCGAACATCGAGCCTACTAGGCAATCAAGACATGGAACATGGACCTTAAGCTAGCCGGGAAAAAGCAGACAAAACAATTAACCGAGCTAGAGGAATGGAGGGAGAAGGCGTATCACAAAGGTGCCAAGCTATACAAAGAAAGAACAAAAGATGGCACGACCACCGAATCCAACAAAACCTTCCACGAAGGAGACAAGGTATTACTCTTTAACTCTCGTGTGAAACTATTCGGTGGAGGGAAGAAGCAAGCAAGAAATGGAAGGGGGCCATACACCGCCGTCGACGCCGCACCTCATGGCGCAATCACCATCACCGACGATTCGTAATTTATCAAAGGTAAATGGCCAACGTTTAAAAGTTTTCCTTGAGCCTTCTCCAAATAAATATATAGAAAAAAATAATGTTGGTAGATTTTTGAACAATATAAAAATAATTCCATAATTGCTACCAACATATTGGAAAGAAAACACAATAAAACTATTAAATAAAAAAAAGCACATAACTTTTTTTCTTTTCCCTTTTCGTTTTTTTTTTTAATAAAGAAAACATCGCCTAAACCGGGGGTTTTTCCCCGTTGCACCACTATAGCAAAAGAGTTCGAGATAAGATAATGATCATGGGAAAAATTAGCGGCGCAAGGCACGCCGCGCTGGCGGCGCCCGGGCGATCAGGGGGCCGGCCCGCTTTTGCGGCCCCGTGCCTCCCGTTTTCTCACATGGATTAATCCCAAATGATCCTATCCCAACCCCCGTGGTGCACGGTCACGGTTCGACGCAAAAACTCTATAAATTGAACCCCAAGCTTCTCATGGAAAATCACACCAAAACCATCTCTTCTCCCTCATCCTTACTTGCTCAACCTCGTCCATGGGAAACAACAAAGCTTTATACCTCGCCTTAGGACTAGACATTGAGCCATTCCAAGAAAACCCGGAAGAAATAGATGAAGCCATGTTAGTGTCACCAACCTTTGGCAATCTTACCACCTATCAAAACTCCCGTGCCATCCTTCCCAAATCAAGAACAAGGGTTCACCTAACATGAACCGAGATCCCTAAACCTCCCGAAAAACAAGAAACCCAACGCAAAAACTCATCTCCGTGAAGCCGTCATCCAAATCAACCACAACTTCCGCTCAAATAAAACCACCGATAGGAAAAAAATCTGTAGGAAAAACTACCCTCAAAAAAGCCATCACACATAGTCAAAAGGATCAAAGCCACCACTAGGAGCCCTCCTATTAGGGGCGACCTCCCGGCTTTTTTCAAAGGATAGTGAGGAGGAAAAACCTAAGAAGAAAATTACACTTGCAATGGTCAACACAAGGATCGGCCCAGCCTACACACAAGGATAGAAAGAATCCATAACGAAGTAGCTATAGCAAAATTAGAAGTGAAAAATCTAGAGGATTCCCTTACGACTATGCGTCATGGGTTTAATGAGAAATTAGACCGTCTAGCGTAAAAAAAAAAAAAAGGATTCAAAATTACCGATTATTTCAGGTTGTTTGAATTCTTCATGTTTTATTTCCATTCATTTACTTTGTAATTTCCTAAGTTCAATAAAGTTTGTCTTTGAATATTTTTCTCAGACACTTGTTTCTCTATAAATTTTTCTCGTTAACTTCTATAAAAGAAACAAGTGTGGGGAGATAAAATTCACTTGTCAACTTAAAAACTTAGACAAACTTTATCTTTGTCTTTGTCAATCTGTTAGAAAAAAAAAACCACACATTATTTGAACTTTTATGCTTTGAGAGATAGCATGATTACTTGAATTTCTCTTTCCTGTACAAATAAGACTTGGGTTACCTATATATATATATATATATATTAGTGTGAATTTTCTAACCTCGTGGACACCAGCCCACCCCGGTGTGTTTTCTACCACCACCTTGGATAGGCTATGCATTAAGATGTTGAATTTGGGGTGCACCTTCTATTTGAAGAAAATGAAGGATGCTAAATCCCGTGTCTTGTTATAAATGGAAACAGAACCAGGTGCTGTGGTCCATCGCTACCGTGGGCCTGCCGACGGTGCCGAGCCACCGGTTGTCCCGGTCATCCACCATGTTATTTCCTTCCTATTTCTAGTTGCCTGTCAACGTCTCCCCGTATCTCTCATTTCATTTCTCTCTCTACCACGCACACCATCTTGAGGGGCCCTTTGGATCCCGTAAATGACGAAGGAAAATCATATCCGTCGTAGTCGTAGGAAAAGGAATCGGTCTTTCCCTGTCATTTGGCTCAACCCGGCGGCCCCGACCCTGACCACGGCGCGTCACTGCACGGCCACTCCGCGGCACCGGCGGCGCGTCCAACCCGCTCGCCGCCTTCCTCTCCTCCTTCATCCCCTTCTGCTCGCCGCCAATAAGCATGGGTGCGCTGCGTTTGTCCCGCGCCACCGCCATCAGTACGCGCGCTTCCTCTCGCTCCCCGTGCAGCTGGCGGTGATGGCGGCCGCGCTCGCCATCTTTCTCCTCGTCGCCGCCGCCGTCCTCCTTGCTCATCGTCCTCGTTGTCCTCATCATCGCCGCAGCCGGCAGTTGGCCGTCGCGGGCAGCCCGCGTCCGAATCTGGTGCGGCAGATGGGAGGACGGGGAGCGGCCTCGCTGTGGTTCGGTTCCCGCCGACCGCCATGACGGGGTCGAGGAAGCGCGTCAGGGCTGTCGCGGGCAGCCTGCGTCCGGATCCAGGGCGGTGTAGCCCTCCCTTCTTTCCCTTTGGGCCGGTGCCGGCCATGGTGGCGGAGTTCCTCACCGCGCCGCCGCGGAGCCTGGCCCCCATCTGCCTCGACGCCGCCTGCTGCCCGCCGCTAGAACTCGGCGCTTGCAGTCGTCTTCCTTGTCGTCGTGCGCCTTGTGCCTCGAGGCCGCGTGCGCCGTGGCTTCCTCCTCTCCCTCGTTCCCGGCGGCCGACCTCCTCGCTCGCCCGTCGAGAAACATGAAGTCGACCTGAGGAGCCACTACGACCTGGCCGGAATTGATGTCTTCGTTTCCACTGACGACCCGGAGAAGGAGGCGGCGCTCGTCGCCGCCAGCCTGCTACCTCTCCAACGACAGCGGCGCGCTGCTCACCTTCGAGGCGCTCGCCGAGACTGCAAGCTTCTCCCGCACCTGAGTACTGTTCTGCCGTAAGCACGGCGTCGAGCCGCGCAGCCCGGAGGCCTACTTCGGCTAGAAGAGGGACTTCCTCAGGAACTAGGTGCGCGTGGACTTCGTCCAAGAGCAGCGGAAGGTGAAGCAGGAGTAAGATGAGTTCAAGGTGAGGGTGGACTAGCTGCCGGCGCGTACTACGCCGGTGAGGAGCTGCGCGCCAGGAGAAGGCAGCAGCAGGTGCCCATGGCGACCGGCACCCTTCCCGGAGCATTGCCTGAGGCAGCGCGGCGGCTGTGAAGGCGACATCGATGTCTGACTGCTTATCCCGCACCTGTTAACGCTTTCTATTAATTTGATATTTCGTGGATTAATATGTTCCCAATCTAATCTGACATTTTTTCAGCTCATTGATTCACTGGCCCCGTCGTCGAAGTGGTTGCCTGCGCAGGCGTGCTTGGATTCCTTTGACATTGAGGTGAGCGGCTGCGTTATCACCGAGCCTCTACCGATAAAGATTGGTTTGCACAATTTGTCTGGTTGTCTTTTTTCTGTTCAAAAGATTAAGATTGCTTTGCAACATTTCTCGAGCCTCCTGTAGGGCCGCCTGCCCCTCCAGTTTTATTAAAAAAAAACATTTGTCGAGCCGTGCTCTATTAAAATGTGCTTTGTTCCACTCTGTTTTTTCCCTTACTTTCCTTGCTCTACTGTGATCTTTTTCTTCTCTGCTAGATAAACGGATTGTGACGGTGGTGCGAATGTGATGTGCTTCTCTCTCCAATGTTTTCCCCTGCCTTTTTTTTTACATTTTATCTTTGGCTCTCTGATCTTGCATTTCCCTTATTTTATCTGCTTCTTGGTTGCCTGTGCTGGTGTTGCGTGTTTCCTCCCTGTGATCTGACGCAGGGACGGCGGCCTACTCGTCCTGGTAAAAGCGCTGCGCAGATGGGTCTCCCGGCACATATCGACCAGCAATAACCTGCAACCATAATCGTAGTGGATTTGAGTCGCGCTTTTGTTGTTGTTATTATTACTGTGGCTAGCTCGGCAACCTCGCTGTCGGCCGACCGAGGCAGCACCTCATGGGATTAGCCACTTTACATGGAAGCAGGCAACGTAGAGTGATTCGGGCAAGTAAGAACACAACAATCCCAAGACACCTGAAGACGAGGCCGCGGCCGCTGCTTCCATGTAGTACTACTGTTTTGTTACTCTACGAGTCTACGTTGCCTGTTTCTGTTGAATGTTTTGTTCTTTACTTCCCCGATTCTATTGCAAGTAGCCACTTTCTTGAATATTCTTTTTACTTCCCCAACCCACAATAACATTCAGTTCCTTGGGATTGCGCTGTGCGGTTGCGAGTTTTGTCTTTAACAGTCTCCGGGACCGATTTGAGATGCAGTCACTAGCGAAGGATGGTGGTCGCAAGGCACCACAAATCCAAGGCTGAACTCGGGCTTCTTGACGTCCAACGTCGCTGCCACTACTGACTACTCTGAAGGATGACGGTGGCAAGGGAGGTGCGTTGCGGAGGACCAAGGTGGCACAGAGAAAGGACATGACTGTTTCGAGTGCGGAGAGCACTCATTGTAGCGTTCCCCCTGTCCATCTCCTCCCTCCTTGAGTGCTATGGCCTGGCTACATCGCGCCGGCACAGAAAGAGGCTGCGTATGTGTTCCTTCGAGCTATTGTTGGATCCTGACATGTCCTTCCTCCACATTCGGGTTATCCTTCCTCCACATTCTAGTATAGTTTTTGGGTTATCTGAACAATTCCTTGTGTTATCAAAAAAAAAAAAAAAACAATTCCTTGCACATGGATCAGTTTGCATATGCACGTATCTGACCAAGCTTAGCTTCTACTGCATTCTATGGTTCGAGGAAGCAAATAACTTGACTCCCCACCGTGCGCTATTTGACAGGGGCAGCAAAGTCCAGACTCCCCACCGTGCCGTTTGAGAGAGACTCTTGTGCTATCAAGGGTGGTAGCGACACTGGACGAGGGGTTGGCTCCTAGGTCCCGATCGTTGCCATCCTTAAAGGGAAAGCTTGGCCGCTGTGTCAGTTTACACGGACAAATTCCTAAGACTATTAAGCCAGTCTTAATGCATAAATTCATCTTAGAGGTTTTTCATTAGCTTTCCAACATTTTGAAAACAACGCTCAAAGGTTTCGTAGGGATAAAATGTTACCCTCTCTCTCCTCCCAATTTGATGAAGAAAACATCTTTAATATGCATATATGCATAAAACTCCATTAAAACTACACATCACACAACCAAGTAATACCCAACGTGATATGTACAGTATGGGAGTATGCACAGTGTGACATTCACGTGGGACCAACGTGCCATTCACGTGAGTACGAGTAAGCTCTTTCAATCGCGCGTGTCTGCAATTCAAAATCCAAAACGTCCCGAATCTCGCAAGCCTGCAATTCAAAAACCAATGCCCAGAATCTTTCTGCCACACAGACCGGGTGGCACCGGCAACGGCGCCAGTGCCACCATGCACCAGCTGGCCACTTTATGCCGGTGCTGCTACTGGCGTGCGTGGCGTCACCTAGGTTCACAGCGGCAGCTTCAGTTTTTATTTTCTAGCATCCTTGGTGAGTTGGTGACACTCGAACCACATCTCGGTCATGGCAGTGTAAATAATGCATGGTAGTCGGAGTAAACTTTTTCCTTGAAACAGAGTTTAATCAAGTTGATTTTTATTTTTTCAATGGTATTTCTTGGGGAAAATCTTTGTTTAGCAAACGGTTTTCAACATATTTTGGCACCACCGTGAATTTGTCACCACCAATTCATAGGTTCACGAGAAGGTAGCCGGGGAACATGTGGGTCCCATGTGCTACTTTTTCTTTTGTAAAAAAATATAGTCAATATGGGTCTTGTTTTGTAAGTAAAATCAATACAAATAATATGATGTAAACAAAGATGTAAAATTAGTTATATGGTTTTGGAAATAATATTGAATAAAGCTTTTGCCCATGCTAAAAAGTGGCGTGAGCCTAGTCACCAGAGAGGGGAGGAGATAGCTGCTGCAGCTCCTATCCTGAAGCCGCCGGCCGAAGCACACGCCCCGTCGGCCCCTGCCGACAGTAGCCACCGGCGCAGTCTTAGAGCGGTACGGTCCGCCGCAGCCCGGGCGCGACCTTAACGCGCTGAGTGGGCACACGCGGACGCCACGCCACGGGCGCTGAAAAGTGCGCGCGATCCCGAGCGTGCTCGACCCAGGCGAAGTCCGCACGCCCGTCGCTGTTCGTGGCTGAAGTTCCGCCGACCTCTCCGTGGCAAGCACGCCGACGACGAGCTTTGGCCTCGGCGCGGCGCTGGCATCGCGACCCGGGCGGCACCGCCGCCGTAGCCGAGGACGCCGGTGCGCGACGACGGGTATCAAGCACGTGATCCGGCCGGCCCTCGGTTGCGACCCCCGCCATCGCCGTGGGCGAAGCCTTGTCCAAATACCACGCCACGGCGCCGCCCATGCCAACTGTAAGCGCCTCCCTTCCCTCCCTCGGCTCTCGCAGCTGCTCCCCCTATGCCTGTGTGTGGCCACGAGATGGATAAGGAAGAGAGAGAAGGTTGGGGTGAAGGTTGGGAAGGTTGGGAATGGATGGCCTGTCAAGCGATGCATGCATGAGAAGAAAAACAAATGGGGGCCGATGGGGAATGGCCTCGAAGCCACCGGCACCGCCTAGGCTATGCATGTGTTCTCGACACCCGCCTTTACATGGTCGCTTTGGTACCTCGCTATCACAAGCTCGGAAGCACTTGGGCATTCGAACAACACAAGAAATTAGCGATGCGCACTCATTAATTAGTCAACTTGTTCTTTTAGGTTAATTATTTCTTTGGTTTGTAATTTTTTGTTCGTTAAATCAAACCGACCCTAGCAAATGTGGTCTAAAAGTTGTGTTTTGTTTTTGACGGAGCGCATGCTTTAGTAAAAAAAGGTGTTTGTATATGCATGCTAAGAAATTGATCGCAATGTAAAAATTGCACAACCAAATCAAGATAAATGGCAACCAAACTTGGCACAAGTGATCCCCAAGGTTATGATGGCAAATGGATCGGGTTCAGTTTCGGGTGCGGCGGGTTCTGGTTTGGCGATTATTTTTCACCCACGTTTTGGGTTCGGGTTCGGGTTTTGTTTCCACCCGAAATAGGACAAAAATCAAACCAAACCAAGATGAATCGCGAACAACCTTGGATATCCATTTGGGGTTCGTGGTGGACATGCGCGGGTTTCGGTCCTGTGGGTTCGGGAACATGGTGGTAGTGGATCGGGTTCAGGGTGGATATCCGCGGGTTTCGGGTCATGCGGATTCAAGTTTGGGGATGATTTTCACCCATGATTTCCGGGTCCACTTACGGGTTTGGTTTTGGACCCGAAATTGGACAAAAATCGAACCAAAACAAGATGAATCATGACCAAACTTGGCACATATGATCCCCATGGTTATGGTGGTAGTGGATCGGGTTCGTGGTGGATATCCGTAGGTTTCGGGTCATGCGGATTCAAGTTTGGGAACGATTTTTCACCCACGATTTGCGGGTCCTCTTTTGGGTTTGGTTTTCGACCCAAAATTGGACAAAAATCGAACCAAATCAATATGAATCATGACCAAACTTGGCACATATGATCCCCATAGTTATGGTGGTAGTGGATCGGGTTCAGGGTGGATATCCTGGGGGTTTGGGTCATGGGATAAGTTTGGGAACGATTTTTCACCCACGATTTCGGGTCCACTTTTAGGGTTTGGTTATGGGTTTAAATGGATATCCGAAATAAACCATTTAGAATTAAAACTCATGTATTTATAATATGTTAATAAATACTTGTGGGTATGTGCATTCACATCCACGCTCTACGTATATCCATTCGGGTTCAGTGTTAACGGGTTTGGTTTTGATGATGGATTTCCATCTGAATCGGTTTTGATTTTAGGTTTGGGTTTGGACTTCGGATTTTGGTTTTAGATGCACAATGAATCCACCCGGTGTGAAACTGGCCCGTTGCCATCATTACACGACACCCCACGTCCGGCGTGCTACATGGCCCGTTGCCATGCATGGACTTTCCGTCGCCACAAATGGCACTATCAATAAAAATGTTTGCATTGTATGACATGTGGGGACCTTACTATGCCATTTTTGACTTTAATTAAATATTGTACTGTGAGATCTTATTTTTGTAGATTAAATCATGAGAAATATTGTGGTGAAAACAAATTGCAAATCGGATATATAGTTAAATATATATTAGTATTTCAAGCTCGACTATTGTAAAATTTTTGAACTTCGTGCAAGCAAATTGTCAGAGGGAAGATGGGAGGCCGATGGGAGGCGTTGGCTGTATGTGTCAGAGTAAAATGGTTTTTTCTGCAGCACATTGTCCTATCTGTTGCGCATTTCCTCGAGCAGCTCGAGGGCATCAAGGACCTCCAACCTTGTTGCAGTAAGCATCAGTAAGCATCATCCTCACGTATGACACGGCGTCCGGCAACAAAGTTGTACGCACCGCTGCACTTCTACCAAGCACTCTGCTGTGCTACGTCGAGCGACACCGATGTCCTTGCTGTGTTACGAGACAACGTTGTCCGCCGGACCCCTGCTCCATGTGTCATGTGCTGTCCTCGCCCTCTCCCTCAGCCTCTCTCTCTCTCTGCTTGCTCGGAAGCTGCAGCATCTTCCTCGTAAGCACTGCCATGGACAAGTTCGAGCGCAGCCACGGGACAACTCGATTCGGAGACGGCGAGCTGGCGAAGAAGGTGAGCAGAGCCGCGCGCTCCCGATGGAGGAGGAGAAAAAGAATACCAGTGGCCCTCTGCTCTATCCTCTTCCCCAGCCGGCTTACTCCTCTGTGGTGCGCGCTAACAGCGCCTTCTCCCTGGCGTGTCATCAGGCCGCGGCGTCCTTCCAATCAGAGTTGAGCGCGTCGACGCGCTCCGTGGCGGACCACAACTCGGCCTGGCCTGAGTAGCCACGGAACCGATCGGACTCGGCGTGAGCGCACTAACCCTCGTCCCGTCGCCGCGTGGGTGCTGGCCTCGTATGGCCAGTAGCCTGCTCACCCTCTCGCCTGGTTTCTCGGGTGAATGGATAATGAAGAGGAGACAGAGAATTGGGAGATCGGGTGAATGGATATTAATGAACAGTACCAGACTTTCGCTTTGAATCGGGTAAAGCCTGCACACTGCAGGCAGCAGCAGCGCGGTGAAGTGCGGTGCCGGTAGCATCTCTCCTCCCACACTCACCCAACGAGCAGTATCTCTCCTGACTCCTGTGTCCTGTCTTACGTTTCTCTTACCTCTCGCTCCCATCGCGTCACTTGAGAGTGGATGTTTTCGGACATTCAAAATTCAGTATCTCACAAACCACAAGTTTGTTTGACGAAAGGTTAGAAGATTATTGTTGTAAATAATATGCCGAACAAAATGAGATCCATCAAGATTACTTTTTGACGAAGTATTCAAATGTGTGGGATGCCACTTATTTTTTTAGTAAGAAATATACTCCAATATGGGTAATTTTTTATAAACTTAATTGCAAAGGATATTATAGCTAGGAAAGATCAACATAATGGTGAGTTAGGATATACTTGTTCGTATCATTCTTGGCTAGCTGATTGTCTTTCCAAATGTATTTTGTTGTTTAACGGAATGCTCACGTTGTGAGGGCGACACGAGAGGGGGAGAGGATGGAGCAATGCTGAATGGCCCTGTTCGCTCGGGCTTATCACCACCTCGGCCGATATTTTCTCTCACAAAGATCGTAAATGCCACCAAGAAGATTTCTCACAAAGATCAAAGATGCGGCCAAATAGGCCCGACCGAACAGCTCTCTTGCTACTGTAGCTGGTTGCCCTTTATAATCCTCACTAAAACTATCACCAGAACCTAAGTTCAAACTTCAAATACATACAGTAGGCATCATTTAATCCTTTTTAAAACCGGTTTCTCTTTTTCTAGACCTGATATCTTTAGCCCCGCTGAAAAATGGACTCTCAACATTCTGGCCACTTTGAGGAACTTAACACCTGCAGTTGATCTCATAGGTGGCCAGCAGAAACCATTGTGAAACCGTAGAAATAATTGATATAAATGATTGACCACTATTACCTCTCGATCCAATAGTAATTCTTCAAGGATACACAGACTAGCAGATCTGTAGAAACAAATAACCAAATACAAGGATCCTTGCTCTGCAGCAGATTTATTCAGGTGCCTCTCCTTGCTTGGAGAGCTTAGCTACACTGGACATGGGGCGGGCCAAAAATTTTATTTAAAACAAAGAAGATAGAGAAATGGCTAGATTAACAAAGGAATTTGGGACTGATATTGTTTAAACGACGGTTAAACGCCGGCGGATGGAGAGGAGCCTTCTTCTTCTTCACTTGCTGCACCGCACCGCACCGCCTCTGCTCTGTTCTTGGTTCTTGTAGTACACGCGCTGGCCGGCATGGACGCCTGCTGCTGCTGCTGATGTGTGCTGAAACTACTCGATCTTGGCCATGCCCATCATGCGCTTGCTGACGGCGTGCACGGCGCCGTCGGTGCGCGGATCGACCCGGCCGGAGCCGGACATGTAGTTCCGGACCTCCATCCGGATCATCTCCTGCATCATCAGCAGGAACTCCGAGCTTAACGGCGCTGCTGCTGACGGCGTGCAGGGCGACGTGTGGCTCGTCGCAGGCGCCGGCTGCAGCTGGAACGGCAAGCTCGGCTGTGCCACTTGTGGCGGCGGGGTCGGCGGCGGCATCTGAGGAGGAGCTGGCTGCTGCGGATGTATCTGTATAGCTGTACAGGAGGCTGAGGCGGTACCGGAACCGCTGGGGATGGCTCGGGCTGCTGGCCATGCGCATGGAGAAGACCTCGTTGGCCGGGAGCATGGAGCACGACGCGGCGCATCCGCCGAGGAGGAAATCAAACTCGGCGCCGGCGCTAAGCCTAGCCATCCCTCTCGCAGTCGCAGCTTCCTCCCGGCTCCTCCTCCGCCGCCGGCGTGGATAGCCTTCACTTCCTACATCCATGGCAGAGTTCAAACACAACTTCTTCCTTGCAAGTCTCGCCATTGCCGAGTTCGAGCTCAGCCACGGGAGAACTCGATTCGGAGTGTTGTCTGCGTCCCAGGAAATGTGTCGTACCTATGGCTGTCTCCGGCTTCCTTGATCTCTCTGACCATTAAAAAAAAAAAAGGAGAGAGAGAGAGGAGATGAGACAGAGCAGTGCAGGTCGTGCCTAGCTTCCTTATCCCTGTGACCATTATATGTTGGGTGACCGGGGATAACCGGTGCCACCTTGTTTGCTAGCTGTAAAAAACGAGTATGGCTGCCGCCACATTGTTTCGGTGTTGTGTGTGCTTGTCTATTTCTGGTAGGGTGGTAGAGTTCCATGGTGGGGCTCTCCCAGCCTCCCACCTCCTCTATCGTGTATAAACGTACCGCTTTTACACGAGATGCGTGGGAGGGAGGCGCCAGCTTTCTTCCGACTCAGCCCCCTCCTAGGTTTCCGGAAGCTTCGCCACTCTCTCCGGCCGATCGATCAGCTAAGCTACACCACTCAGCCGGACAAACCAGTAGCCGTAGCTTTCCGCTGCGCCTCCGCACATCCAGATTTCGGGCCGATTTCGCAGCGATCCCGAAGCCTACGTCACGTGCCAGTGGAACCCGGCCGAGCGGACCGCACGGCGTCAGGCTTCCTCCGGCCGGTGCTCAAGCTCCAGCGGGCGCGGATCCACTGCAAGCCAACCTCAGCGGCTCGCACTGCCGACGCCGGCTCTACTCGACGCGCCGCCGCTTGCTGCGTCGGTGGCGCCGGCCAGCGGGTGAGGCCGAGCTCCCTCGCCGCGGGCTTCGAGCCGAGACGAGCGAGTAGATCGCAAGGTGCATCCTTTCCTCCTCTATCCTTGGGCCGAGAACCGAAGCAGATTTTTAAAATTTATGCTCTTTCATCTCTCGCGCCAAGATCTGTGAGCCATGGCCGCCAGGTTGCGGTTTCCTTGACCACCGCTTCCTCATGCAAATTTCGATTGAATACGCAACATCCTCGCAGTGCTAGATTGGATTGATTAGGCAAAGCGGAAGGGAGCAATAGTTGCATGCCAAATGTGAACCCGGCGGTGCTCGAGCTTTTCCGCTACGGTGACTAGCGGGGCTACCCGAGCCAATGCGTTGCGGAGATACTCGCAGCCGGTATCCAAAATGCTATGCTTCATACGCTAAATTATCCACTCACGAGATTCCCTTTCCGATTTTGCTTTTAGCTCTTTTCTTTGCTTTTGATTTTCCCTTTTGTCGTAAGTGGATTGTAGCATCCAGCAGCTTCCTAATTTTCCCCAAATCAGATGTGCAGCTATGACACTTAAAAGCATGCTTCGCATATTTCTAGTGTAAATTGTCTCAGCATAATCATTAGCAAATTAGTGCATCTCTCTCTCCGGCTCCTGATTGTTTCATTTAGATGCATTTGTGCCTACGGTCTACACATTGTCAAGTAATGATAATTTATTAAATATATATTGTCGCTTATGGATGACTGCCTAGTCAGGAGAAATTGGGTGTATGATGAATAAATGGGTCATGCCGTCTCCTCAGTATGTTCTTAGTGCATTGCTCCTTGCTCTGCAAGGTAGAACTAGTATTGAACGGAGCATGGAGGTGAGACTTGCTCTACGCGTGCGCTGAGTGGCACTCACCAGCACTACTGGGACGCTTTGACGGCAAGGTGCCATCACTGTGGTTCTTATGCTTACATAGTAGTAATGTCCGCAGTGCTACGCACATCTACGAGAAAATATAAAACAGGAAATTCATTAAGATTGCGAATTGAATAACCAATATCACGCAGGTTAAATGTACTGAGTCTACAATTATAATCGAGGCCTACAATTATAAGCGTTATAGTAAAAATTTTATAGCAAAACATTAAAGCGAAAGATAATTTTATCACTCCATTGCGGAGATAGTGAGCGGGCATTATGTTTAACTCTAAATTTCGTGAAGTTAGCATAAAACCAGTGGACAGATAGAAAAGGGATAATGTCTTCAACCTTAATATTATATTAGAAAAATTTTGCATATGACTATTTTGTAGCAAAATAGTTACGATTCCCTCCAACTGCCCAGAGCATGTGCTTACATTAGATCAACAAAAGTATAGCACCTTAGACAAATACAAGTTACCCTTAAAGGGCATTTCACATGCAATCTGGGCCGGTGATCAAAATATAGTGTTAAAAATTTAGCTTAGGGTCCGGTCATCTGTCGCATACACCTGCTGCGGGCTTGGGCTGAAGCCTTTCATGCAAGCCCTTCGCTCACCGCGATTGACAAAGATGTATAGCCCTTCACCTGCGCCTTTATGTCGCCTACGCAGCGCGTCCGCGACATGTATTAGTAATAAGCATACTATAAGTGGCAAAATTTGTTCACATCCTTACCGTAGCAGTATAATGGCAGTGCTACCGTTTGTTCCAGACAAATACTACGAGATCATGAATGTCGGACAATTCCAATCATATAGTGTATTAAGCATAAATAGGTAGAATTCGAAAGCATTTTTGGTAGGTACACTTGCTATTCCGACGTTAACTTTGCCACTATGGTGCTAGCTCAAACATTCCGATAAATGATGACATTTGTTGTTGAAGGCGACAATAGAAATGCGGCTTACAAAATTGTGCTTTGTCAGCGAAGTTTGATTTGATGCGCCATCCTCATTTGTTCTTTTTTTAGAGGGAATCCTCATTTGTTCTTTCTTTTTCCTTTTTTCATAATTCTACACATCCACGATTGAGATAGAATTGAAAAGCAAAATACATAATAGATGATGCTTGATTTCTAGCAATTCAAGATTTTTCTCTCACTACGTAGATGTAGTGATTGAGCCATCCATGAATCCATCCTCGACTTAAGCTCCTGCATTTCCTTGTTTTAGGTAGAATGTTCCTATTTGTAGCCCTAAAATAAGAGGTCAAATTGAGCGAGAACCCATGCTTTTATCACGAGAGCCTCTATATGTCTTATAAATGTAATAGAATCCATCGAGAGAATTTCCATAAAGCATATATTTGGTATTATTAAGTTCTACCGGTTCAGTGCAAAAGAACATAGACCTCTCTTCCCTTCACGGCGTGTGTCATGGATAGGCTCTGTAATTAGATGGATCAAATAGAAATAACTTAATTAGCAAGTTGGGGTGTGTGCTTATGAGCTCACATGTGATACCGGTGTCTTCATCATGTGAATTAGGGGCCTCGCCTTCAATTTCGACCAAAACCTCCTCAATTATTTTACCATATCCTCGGAAACCCCAAAATTCGGTACCTACCATTTTTTTGAGAGAAAACCAAAAGCGCCATATAGCTTAGCTTGTATATAGGGGCTTTTGAGTCTTTCTTTAAGACTAAATGGTTCAAGTTTTCCATAGCGCCCATCCCTCACTATGACTATATTGCACCAAGTTACTAATTAATATAGACTCAAATTGTGAGTAATGGGTATGAGATCTTGACAAACTTAGATGCGAGGAATCAGAAGCCATCGATTATTTGAAAGTTGTATCAAATAAATAGGTTTGAGCACGTAGATAGAACCCGGTATGTGTTTGGCCTATTTCTTGGTCCAGCTGAGATTATGAAACTACGAGAATGCCTTTCTTTACTTACATTAACATTATGGACGTATTTGCAATTGCAACGATAATACAAAATAGTCGAGTTTGGTCGGAGAATACCAAATAGCACAGCGTGGCGGCTATGTCCTCGGTTGAAAATGGCCAGTTAGTGATGACTCGCACAGATTTAATAAGTACTCTATTAGGGAAGCGTTAGCAAGCTATTGTGGTTTAAGGTCTGAATCAATAGCACAAGGATAACTGTTGTGAGTGTTCATCAGCGTACCTAGCTTAAAGCACACCCAAGTTTAACTTATTCCACAATCAAGCCCTAAGAAAATAGACCATGAAGGCCGGCGCTGGTTCTATATTTTTAGGATAATGACTTCTATATTTTCTTTACGTTTTCTCATGAAAAGCACCTAGTATAGAACCGACTAACCGAGGGCCACTACTTAGTTTTAAGCGGTGGCTACATTTGTGTGGAGCTAACAGCGACAAACTAATAGTCATTCATACAACTCACACGTTTTTATCTTGGCACAATGTTTGACACAATTGATTTGACAAAGATTTAAAAGCCTGGCTGAATGTAGTGTGCGGCTCTCTGACCTACAATTGGTAAAGCTGAACTTAAGCCAAAGAAAGCAAGCAAGAATTAAGGGGATCTAGGGAATAATGGTTGGTACCTTATTGAGGAAGAAAAATTATAATCCCATGCTTGTAGTCGTCACGGGGCGGTGATCATCCATGAATCCCACCACATAAAGCCCATCACATTACATTAAGGTACAGGGAGTGGAACTTGCATTACGAAGAATACGAAATAAAAGAGATTGTACATTATGATTTGTAGCTTCTGCGGTCTACGCGTGCAAGTGCAAATGGTTCACAAATGTTCCTCAATTTTTCTTGATGATGAGCGGTGAGGACGGACACAAATTCAGCAATAAAATGGGTTACATCACTACTTTTCCCACCGCAGCGACACAATCTCATTACTACTTGCAAAGGCGAGGAGGTTACCTTAGGTCTTTGGACACTTTGAGATTTGTTAATACTTTCATTCGGCATAGAGGGTATTTGAGGTTAGGCCGGTGTTTTACTGGATTAATAACATGCATGTGAATCGGAAAAAATCAAATATGTAGTAGAGACCTTTCTCATATGGCAGATAGCAGTACATTTCTTGGCAACTCTAATGGTTCCGATGGTGATTAACCTTATTTCATGGTGTGCCGCATTTGATATGCATGCATTTTTTCATTGACATTTTACCTTTTAATATGCTAGAAATCTGTTTTGGTTCTTAGATCCTTAATGACTACAAACACAACTTGAAGTCTTCGGCTTGCTTGTTGGTTTATTGATTTATTAAAGCGGTAGAATGGGATACATATCATGTTTTTGGGGGTCACGGTGATGCATTTGCTTATGAAATAGTTATCATCAAGAGTTAATTTCTTGTTGGTGGATTTACTGTGTCCTTGATTAGAAGAGTCATCCTTTACACCTTTACCATGTTACTGTTTCATTGATAATATGTTACTAGAAGATCTATTTTTAAGCTGCTTGATTTGGCTCTTGCTTCATTTTTTCCTAAAATAGAGGTGTTAGCAAGGCATGTGTATTCCTACTCATTTGTTATTTTTGAATTTTGATTATTTTATGCGTGCATCATACTTTGTTTGTAACGCACCTAAGAACAACTTTATGCTAGCATTGTCTAATTTTATTTGAGTCGCGAGGGGACTTTCTTTGGGGCATCTTCACGTACCATATACGTAGGATTACTGAACATTTTTTATCATTACGCACACATCCTAGGTATTTACTTGCAACTACTTATAGTCTATTAAAAATAATGTTGCATTACTTCGGTACAAACCACTAGTGAGTTGTTGAGGAGTTTTCAATAGATTCTACATTTCACAATGATTTAGATTAAATTAAAATTTTACGATTCGGATTGACTCTTGTTTGTGCTAGAACAATATATGCCATTTTATGCGGATAGTGAGATCCTCTTTTTAGTTCATCTTCTTTGCTTTACTATTACGGCCTTGTTGTACATCTTGAGAGTAGCGTCCTTCAAGACGGTATGTCGCGGTATAGAATCCTTGGTTAGTATGGATCCGCTAACTTCATTTTTGTTGCTTCAATTCATCATTAGGTGTGGCATGTTCTTTCCTAACGACATGCTAATTCTTTCAGATGTTGCCATGTGAACTTTTGGTCGATTGATTTACTCATTTTTCTTGATTACGTGTTGTTGAGTGTTCTATGAATTTGTGAGCCAATTTTTTTTCTTTTAAGGTCACGCACTCACAGCATTACGATGCTATTTTTGTGTGACAACAAAATGTATGTATGTGTATGTCATTTATCCCTATTCAACAAACTACAATGTTTCTACTGACTTTTGGTATGAGCCGATGTTTTGTCAAATGGCCGAGATCACCATTCTATTTTAAAAATACTTTACTCTGAATATTATTGGTTATGCTTTCCTACGGTAAGTTCTATTCCTGGTGTACTGTTCATAGTTAGACCTTATGCCGGTTATTGCTCGTGCGGTTAATTCTAAAAATCTTTGCACTCATATGAACAATTCTACGCTACTGTTGGTGAATTGGGCTTTAGTCCACTCCACATACCATTGTATATTCCTTGGCTTCCCTCTGTCATGTTTTCTCCATCATGGTGATTGGATCGGGGATCTTTTTGCTTACGCTCATTTCACATTCAGCGGCTCCATGCTATCTTTGTCTCAGAGTTTTCTTTGCTTGTCTATATTTTTTCTTTCCTCTTGATGATTTGTACTTTTTCCTTGTTCCTTTTTACTTTATGCAAGATTTTTGAACATAATTATGAGGGAATAGGTTCCTCTCTAGAGCGCTCAAAGCTAGTATTGTTGATGATGTCAACATCAAATGTGGTGTTCCTGGTGCCATCAAACCACAATTTTTACCTAATGTTCCTTATGGTTTACATAATATTTTAAGCATCTTATTAGGTACTTTATTTTTGGGACACATGGAGGGCAGCCTTCAATAAATGCTTGCTACCCACTAATTGCGGTGGGGAATACAGGTATTCCATTCATAGTTACAATGGGTTGATCTTCTTTGGTTCTCTATTTGAACAAATCAACTGTCTTAGCTTATTTTCTCTCCAATTGCTTAGGATTGATATTAGTTTCTACATATAATAGTACATTGCCTAGTGAAATTTATTCTGTATAGATTGCTACGTGTTCCCTTTTGTTTGTCATCAACACTCATGGTTAGTAATTTAGACAATGGTGGGTTACACCACCATGTTCCCTAGTTACTTAAGCATTTTTCTATTGCACCACCACGTGCTCATGGACCTCATTGTGCTTAGCTATAAGCATAGAGGTGAGAGTTTGAGCTAGGTCTGCTTTTCTATTTAGTAGGAAATTTGAAAACTTTAGCACAGTGGAGCTTTACACTTTCGGCAGTTTGCCTTTTGCTGTATTTATTTTACAACTTTACTATTATTTTGATGTGCAATTGTATGCTACTTCATTATGGAAGATTAACAGTTTATATCTGGCCAGTACTTACTTTTGTTGCAAGATCTCTTAACACATATGAGGGCTGAGCTGCAGCATTACCTGAAGAAGATACCCATAAATTTCTTCTTTTGTAACTCTGCCTTGAAGGAGTCATTTTAGAAAGTTGGCGTCAGTAAGGTCACTTTACAAAGATGTGATCAGCATCTTACGATGTTGCTGCTCATGACAAACATCGTCATGTTGTCGAATAGTACAGAGGGAGATATTTGTGTTTTCAATAATGCCCTAAATAAATTTATTTGTCTTAGGGTTTGGCGATTCAACATATGTTCCTTTTATAATATCTGTTTTCACTTTTATTGATCCGGCTAGGTGAAAAGGAAAATATATAGTTTCACTATTCCTTGGCGAAGAATGAGTAAAAAATTAATCACAAAACAAGAATACTTAAAAATATTAAACTATAAGATAAATAGGACGTAATCCTGTCTTGTATTTTGCAAAATCTGTTGGGTGTGAAAAACAAAAAAAGTTACCATTTGTTTGCATGGAAAAATGACAAACCGAGAATATTTACATGTGAAAAAGAAAAATAGATTGCAAAACTTGCTCCGTGAAAAATGAAAAAAAACACGCTCAATGGTACATTACGGACGAAGTTAAGAATCGGTGGGATTGGCCAAAGAAAGAAAAATAATCGACCACAGGACTTGCTTGGGTCGCCGGGTCTACGGGCGTGTGCAGG